>CANYCX011448388.1:0-18830 GCA_948193385.1 Breynia disticha f. nivosa | reverse complement strand
GTTCTAGAATATGTTAGAAGCTCAGGAAAGGTTCTGAAATTCTTTAGAACATGGTGGAACCTTAGAGACATGGGAGTAAAATCCCAGTGTCCTCTTGGTGGTTACACGTCCGGAAGGAGATCCCTTCCCGCTCATGGGTCACGAACGGTTAAGAGCCTACCTATGAGTTGGCCTTCTTGCAGGCCATTCTGGGTGCTCCGGACGTGGAATTGAGAAGTGAAGTTGGTCTTCTTGCAGGCCCTTCTGAACGTACATTAGCATAAAGTCCAAACCTCATTACATGTGGTGTCAAAGACGATCATTAAGACTTCAGGAGCGACTCAAGACGTGGAATTGAGAAGTGAAGTTGTTCATGATTGAAGGCAATTAGAGAGGAATCCTCCCTTGCCGCAAAGAGCAAGCATGACAATTATAAAACACGAGACTCGTTGTTCGAGGTGTTGCATGGTCTTGCTAGGGTGGAGATCACCATAGGAGAAGATCACGAGAGGATTGACGAGTGGAACCAGAAGATCGAGGAGTTAGAGAGTGAGGAAACTTAACTCTTTGAGGATGTGAATGGTACCATTAATGTCATGGCAATGGTACCATTAATGTTATGGCCTCTGATACTTCTAAAATGGTAAAGACCACAGAAGAAGCTCTTTGTTCCGTGATTGTCGAATTAACGGTTGCTCTTACCACTATTTTCGAAGACCTAAATGAGGTCAAGGCGGATTTGAGCTTTTACAAGATGGTTATGGCCTAAGGAGGGGTTACGCACGCAAAAATCGCACCATGCACCAAAGTCAAGGTACCTGAGACTAAGCCGTATGGTGGGGATCGAAATGGAAAGGATATCGATAATTTCTTTTGGAGCCTAGAGCAATACTTCAAGGCTATTGGATTGGTGGACCAAGCCAGTAAGATTAAATGTGCCTCCCTCTATCATGAGGATACAGTCATAGTATGGTGGAGACGAAGACACGGTTATGTCAAGGGGCACTTGCGTTATGGAGACGTAGGAGCACTTCGCAAGGAAACTAAAGAAGCAATTCTATCAAAAAAATGCAGCAAAGGAGGTAAGAACCAATCTAAGGCGTCCTGCCCATGCCAAAACGATCTAAGAATGTTTGAAGGAGTTCTCTGAGCTCTTGCTAGAAATTTTGAATTACCCCAAAGATGAAGCATTCTTTGCCTTTTGCGATGGACTCTAACTGTGGGCAAAGGCCGAGTTAGAGAGACGTAGTGTCCAAAACTTGCCGATGCTATAGTAGTGGCTGAGTCTTTCTATGACACAACCAATACACCAAGCCCTCGAAGGGTAACAAGGGCAAAGGTAGGGGACCTAAGAAGGATCATGACAAGAAACAGTCAATTCATGTTAAGACACAGTCGGGTCATGGCGAGATAAGATCAATTCAGCCAAGATGGGTCGAGTTAGGCGATGATGCAGTTAAGAGGTAGTCGAGTAATGTCGAGACAAGGTCAAATCAAGTCGAGACGGGTCGAGTCACACAGAGATGCGGTGTAGTCATGGTCGAAGCATGACGAGAGGTAGTTGAGCCACGTTGAGACAAGCATACCAAGATGCGGTCGATTCATGTAGACGCGGTCAAGCCACGCTCAGATCACGGCGAGATGCTTTGTACTCACACTCAAATCCCACCTAGATGTAGTCAAGTCATGCTCAAATCATGACGAGAAGCGATCAATTCATGCTCGAATAACACTGAGACGGGGTCGAGTCATTTCGAGATGCAGTCAAGTCATGCCGAAATGAGATTGATTCACATGGAGATGCGGTTAATTTTCACTGAGTCGGGGTCGATTAATGCTAAGAAGCAGTCAAAACACGGTCGAGACACGTCAAAAAGAGGTAGATTCACTTCGAGATGGGTCGAGTAATGCCAAAACAGGGTCGAGTCACACCGAGATGAGGTTAAGTCACGCATAGACATGTTGAGACGCATCGTGTCACATTGAGACGCGGTCGAGTCACACTGAGAGGAGGTTGAGTCATACCGAGATGGGGTCGAGTCACACTGAGATGCGGTCGAGTTACACTTGAATCACGCTAAGAAGCAGTTGAGTTAGGCCGAGATAGGATTGTGTCATGTGAAGACAAGGTCAAGTTATATTGAGATGGAGGTCTAGTCACGCTGAGACGGGGTCGAGTGACATTGAGACACAGTCGAGTCAAGCAAAGACGCATTCGATTCACGTCGAGACGGGGTCAAGTCACATCCAAACGTGGTTAAGTTATGATAGGGTCACGTAGAGACAGTTGTGTCACGCTAAGATTAAATCGAGTTAAGACAAGGCACGGTCGAGACACATTCATGTCACCCGAGATGCAGTTGTGTCATGGTAATATATGGTTGTGCCACTCCGAGACGCGGTTGAGTAACTCCAAAAGGATGTAGAGTCACATCAACATGTGGATGAGTCATGCTCGGATAATGTCGGAACAAGACAGACACACTGTCGAGTCACCTTGAGGCACATTTGAGTCATATTGAGAAGGGGCCGATTCAAGCCAAGACAAAGTCAAGTCACACTGAGATGGGGTCGAGTCATGCTCGGATCACAGTGAAATGCGGTCGAGTCATACACAGATAACGGCATAATGCGGTCGACTCACGCCGACACATAGTCGACCCATACCAACACGTTGTTGAGTCACGTAAAGACATGGTCGAGTCATGCTGGGATACGGTAGAGACGGGGCGAGTCTTGCTCAGATCACGTCGAGATGTGGTCGAGTCACCCTGAGATGTGGTCGAGTCACGGTGAGACACGATCGAGTCACTGTTAGACGGGATTGAGTCATGTCAGGATGAGGTCAAGTCACGCTCGAATTACGCCGAGAAACTGTAGAAATTACATCAAAACATGGTCAAGTCACGTTGAGACGTGGTCGAGTCGTGTCAAGAAGAGAACGAGTCACGCCAAGAAGTGGTCGAATCACGTCAAGACGTGGTCGAGACGGGTTGAGTCTTGCTGTGATCATGACGAGACGTGGTTGACTCATGCTCAGACACATAGATAGGCGATCGAGACATGCCAAGTGGCACTCGAGAAATTCTTAGCATATAATGTGACGCTAAGACGCGGTTGAGTAACCTTGAGATCGGGTCGAGTCACCTCGTGGCGAGGCCGAGCCACGCCAAAGCGGGGTCAAGACACTCCGAGATTCGAACGATTCATATCGTAATGGGTGGTCATGCTCAGATAACACTGAAGAGCAGATGAGTCACTCTTGGATCCCATGGAGATAGTCAACCCACACTCATATTAGCCTAGACGAGGTCGAGCCATGCTCGGGAAGAGATCAAGTCACACTAATACACAATCCAGTCACGCTGTGATGGGGTCGAGGCACATCAAGGCATTGTTGAGCCATGCTTTGGTCCTCTTGGACACGATCAATGCAGGCTTGTATCATCACAAAAAGCGATCAAGCCACGCTAAGATCAAGATGTTGTCGAGTCAATCTCGGATCACGCTCAGATGCAGTCGAGCCATGCTCTAATCAATCCGCGATGCATTCCAGCCCCAATAGAATCACAACCACACGCAGAAGAGTCACGTTAGATCTTGGTTCAATCTGAGCTCGGATCACGCCAATATGGGGTCTAGTGACACTGAGATATCATGCCGAGACAGGTCGACTCAGCCTAAGACGCGATCGAGTCAAACTCAGAAAGGGTTTAGTCATATCAAAACACAGTCACGAAGAGGTCAAGTCGTGTTAAGATGTAGTCGAGTCATATGTAGAAGGGTCGAGCCATATGGAGACGCAGTTGAGCCATGTGAGATGAAGTTGTGAGACACTTGGATCTCTTTGAGACCCTATCCAGTAAAAACAATACGGGATTGAGATGCAACAAGAAAGAATTAAGTCAAGCCGAGATACGATCGATTCATATTGAAATTCAATCATGTCACGCTCGGATTTCGCCGCAACTTGAGCAAGTCACGCTCAAGTCATGCTAGGAAGCAATCGAGTCACGCTCCGATGACACCAAGACGCAGTTGACTTAAGGTCCGATCATGCTGAGACGCGGTCGAGTCACATTTGAATAATGTTGAGACGCGGTTGAGTCCCGATCAGATCATGCTTAGGCATTATTGGGTCATGCACTAAGCATGCAGAGATGATGTCGAGTTAAGCTCGGATCACAACGAGAGATCTCGAGTCACGCTTGCATCAGGTTGAGATGTAGTCGAGTAACATTGGATCCCGCAGAGATACGCTCGAGTCCAGTCAAGAAGGTGTCGAGTCACGTCGACGTCGACCTACGCTAAGATTCGTTTGAGTCACTCCAAGACGGGGGCGAGTCACGTGGATATGCAGTCGAGTCAAGTCGAGACGCAGTCGAGTAACGTCGAGACGTGGTCGAGTTACACTAAGACATGGTGGGGTTATGCCAACACATCGTCGTATCACGCCATGACAGGTTAGGTCACGCCTAGACGTGGAACGATCACTCCATGACACAGTCAAGCCACATCGAGATGGGGTCGAGTCATGCCGAGACACGGTCAAGACATTCCGAGACGCGGTCTATTCACGCTGAAATGAGATTGAGCCCCGAATGGATCATGACAATATCCGATCGAGTCTCGCTAAAACAGGGTCATGTTATGCCGCGAAAGGGTCGAGTCATTTCGACACATGGTGGACCCCGTGGAGACCCATTAGAGTCACACTGAGATAACATTGAGACTGGTCAAGACATGGTCGAGTCACGCTAACACGGGATCGAGTTATGTCGAGACAAGATCGAACCTCGCTGAGACGCATTCGATTCATTCCGAGACGCTATCATGTAAAAAAGAGACAAAATTGAGCCACAAGCAAAACACGTCCAGACACGACCGAGTGACACCAAGACTCGGTGAAATATGCTAATGTGGTTGAGTCACACCAAGACACACTCGAGTCACACTAAGACGCAGTTAATTCATGCTCGGATTAACTGCGTCTTAGTGTGACTCGAGTGTGTCTTGGTCACACTAAAATGAATTAGATAACGTTGAGAGGCGATCAAGTCACGATTGAATCACAACGAGATGCAGGCATTCACCCTCGGATCACAGAGTGATACAGTCGAGTGCAGCTCAAATCGCCCGAGATGCGATCGAATCCCGCTCGGATAACACCGAGACAAGGTTCAGTGATGCTAAGGTGCAATTAAGTCACGCTTGGATCCCAAACGTAGTTAGTCATGCTCAGATAATGCCGAGAAGTGGTCGAGTCACGCCTGGATACAAGGAGACATGGGTACTTATGCTCGGATCACATCGAGATGTGGTCGGGTCAAGCTTGGATCATGCCAAGACATGGTCAAGTCATGACAAGATGCAGTCGAGTGACTCTAGGATCACGTCGACACAGGGTCGAGACACGGAAATGTGGTCGAAGTACACAGGAAAGCAGCAGAGTAACGTCGAGATGCAATCGCATCATGCTCGAATCACATCGAGATGAGTCATATCAAGATGGGGACGAGTCATAGCGAGTCTCGGTCAAGTAAAGCCAAGACGGGTCGAGACACATCGAGACAGGTCGAGTCATACCGAAATGCGGTCTTTTCATGACAGGAACTGGTCAAGTCATGCTCAGATCAAGTTGAGACACAGTCGAGTCTAGCTCGAATAATGTTGAGATGCAGTGGAGTCACGCTCGAATCATACTGAGATGCAATCGAATCGTGCCGAGATAGGATCGAGTATGGCTGAGACACGATTGAGTCACGTTAGGATTACACCGAGACGCAGTTGAGTCATGCCTATATATGGTAGAGTCTAGCGGGTGTCATATAGAAATGCGGTCGAGTCACGTTGAGATGGGTAGGAGTCCCACTCAGGTCACCTCAAGACGCGGTCGAGTCACACTCGGATCGCGTCGAGACATCGTCAAGTTAAGCTCGAATCATATTGAGATGTTATCGGGTAAGACAAGCAAAGTCGCACTCGAACGACACTGAGAGGCTCTCGAGTCACGCTCGGATCCCGTCGAGTGACACTCGTAACATGCCTAGATTGGCCGAGAAGTGGTTCAGTAATGCCAAGACAAGATCGTGTCACAACGAGGGTCCAATCACAGTTAAACATGGTGGAGTGATGCCAAGACACGGTCAAATCACGCCTTGACAAGGTTGAGTCACCTCAAGACACAGTCTTTACAGACTGAGAAATGATTGAGTCACCACGACGTACTATCGAGTTACACTAAGACACACTCCAGTTAGCCTAGGATCATTGTAAGACGTGGTCGAGTAGAGCTGGGATCCTATCGAGTGCGCTTGAGTCGTTCTCGGATCAAGCCCAGACGCGGTTGGTTCAAGCTCAGTCTACGTTTAGATCCTGCAGATACTTGGTCGTGTGAGCTCGGATAACACCTAGACGCAGTAAAATCACTCTGACAACTAATTGAGTTGTAGTCGAGTCACATCGAGATAAGGTTGAGTCACGCTGACAAGCGATCGACTCACGCTCAGATCACATTTAGAAATGGTCAAGTCACGCCGAGACAGCGTCGAGTCACGCCTAGACAAGATCAGTTCACACCGAGACAGGTTCGACTCACATCGAGACAGCGTCGAGTCACGCCTAGACAAGATCAGTTCACACCGAGACAGGGTCGACTCACATCGAGACAGGGTCGAGTCACGTCGATCGAGTTACGCTCGAACCACGTCGAGCCGCTGTTGAGTCACGCTCAGATGCGGTTGAGGCAAGGTTAAACCAAGCTGAAATGCAGTCGAGTCAATCTTGGATCACTTCGAGGCGCGGTGTAGTCAAGGTCAAATCACTCTGAGTCAAACTCAGATCACGACAAGACATAGTCGAGTAATGCTCGGATCATGTCAACATGTGGTTGAGACTCGCCGATATGGGGTTGAATAATGCAAAGACCCGATTGAGTCACACTCGTATTACGTCTAGATGGGTTAGAGTAACATCGAGGCACAGTGGAGTCACATCGAGATGCAGTCGAGTCACATTCGAATCACGCGAAGACAAGAACGAGTAACGTTGAGATGAGGTCGAGTCACATTGAGACATGGTCAAGTCACACCGAGATAGGGTCGAGTGACGCCTAGACAAGTCACTTCACACCGAGACAGGTTCGACTCACATCGAGACAGGGTCGAGTCACGTCGAGACAAGGTCGAGTCACGCTCGAATCACACCGAGACGCAGTTGAGTCACGCTGAGATCATGCAAAGATGCGGTCGAGGCAAGGCTAAATCACGGCAAAACACAGTCGAGACGGGGTTGAGACTCGTTGATATGGGGTTGAATAATGCAAAAACCCGTTTGAGTCACACTCGTATTACGTCGAGATGGGGTCGAGCAACATCGAGACGCAGTGGAATCACACTCGTATTACGCCAAGACAAGAACGAGTACGTCTAGATGAGCTAGAGTCATATTAAGATGGGGTCGAGTCACACACGAATGAAGTTTAGACACGGTCGAGTCATGCTCGAATCATGCCGATATGCAATCGAGTCACACTCGAATTACACCGAGATGCGGTTGAGGCAAGCTTAGATCACTCCGAGAAGGGGTGGTCACGGTTTATTCACACAGAGATGTTGTCAAGTCACACATCAATCACATTGAAATATGGTTGTGTCACGATCGGATCACACCAATAAGCAATAGAGTGAAGCTCAGCTCACGCTCAGACGCGGTCGTGTCATTTTAGGCTTAAGCTGACAAAGAGTCAAGTCCTCTCGACTTTTAATCCCGTCAAAATAGGGTCGAGTCATGTCAAAACGCGGTGGAGTCACGTTGCGACAGTGTCGAGTCATAGAAAAACACTGTCAAGTTGGAATGACGCCGAGACACGGTCAAGTCACACACGAATCTGACAGACGCGCAGTCGAGTTATGCTCGGATCACTCCGACACGTACTTGAGTCAAGCTAGGATCATACCGAGACGTGTTTGAGTCACTCTCAGATCACGTCGACAGGTGGTCGAGCCACTCCTATCACACCCAGATGTGGTCGAGCGTCGGTCGGATCATACCGAGACAGAGTGATGGCACGCTCGAAGCACATCAAGACACAGTCTTGGCACACTCGAATCATGCCAGATGTGGTGAAGTCAGGCTCAGATCATACCAAAACGCGGTCAAGTCAGGCTTGGATCACACCGAGACGTGGTTAAGTCATGCTCGCATCATGTCGGGATAGAGTCTAATCATGCCAACACGTGGTTAAGATGTAGTCGAGTCAAGCCGAGACAGGGTCGACGCACACTAAGATGGGGTCGAGTCATATCGAGACAGGTCGAGTCAGCCAATATCGAATCGAGTCACGCTGAGATGTGCTTGATCACGTTGAGACGCGATGAAGTCTTGTCTAGATGGGTGGAGACAAACCAAGACGAGCTAGGGTCACGTTGACAAGGGATCGAGTCACGCCGAGATGCGATCGAGCCACGCTGAGATGAGGCTAAGTCACGCTCAGATGCAGACAAGTCATGCCTTGACTAGGTTGATTCACACAAAGACAGGCTCGTTTCATGTTTAGATCACGTCGAGATGCAATCGAGTCGCGCTCAAATCATGTCGAGATGCAATTGAGTCAATCTCTGATCAGGCTGAGATGCAGTCGAGTCAGACTAGGATCATACTAAGACACAGTTAAGTCACACTGAGATGGGGTCAAGTCACTCTAAGGCGGGTCAAATCAAGTCGAGATGCACACGCCAAGGTAATCGAGTCACATAGAGATGGGGTTACACTAGGCCGAGATAGGGTCGAGTCAGCCTAAGACAAGGTTAATACACGGTCGAGTCACGTCGGATGGGTCATACTCACACCGAGATGGGGTCGAGTGACGCATATGCTTGGTCGAGTCACGTGGATATGTGGTGGACTCACGTTGCGATCATGCCGATACACAGTCGAGTCACACTTAGAGTGTGAACTCCATTTTCATAAAGTTCATTTTTCATTAAATTCCGATTTTTGCACCCATTTTTCAATAAACCTTGAAATTCACACTCTATTCTTTTCATTTTAAACATAAGTATGAGAGAGAGAGAAAATGGAATCTAGTTTTTCCCACAACATCAAATACAAACCAGAGTGAAATAAAACGTTAATATGTTTGAAAATGTGCAAATGGAAATCAGTTTACATGTCGTGTTTGTAATTTTCATATAAGTTAAAGTTGTACATGCTTGTAAAACAACACAACCAAAACTCAATGGAGCTCGACCTTCAAAAGTATCACATCGCTAGCCCTTCCGAATAGTCGTCCCGTATACCTGTCACTCTGCACACGTATACACAGCAAAATAAAGGGTGAGTATATAGAAATAATCAGTAAGTGAATCCCTATATTTATTATGCTGAATGAGCAGGGGAACCTTCGCCCTCCACCGCCTAACCTACACACAGTTATAATTATATCCAAATCATAATCATCAATTAGCCTATCACGTGCCAAGCAACATTTCGAGCATCTCGCATAATCAATCTCAACACAATCAAGCCATATCATTTTACATTCAACCACTATAAGTCATGTCACTTTCTTTAAAAGCATAAGTTCATACGACATTCAGTCATAACCACAGTCATAAATCTCACATAAAGTCAGTAAAACATAATTAAATCATATCACTTTACTTTCAATCCAAGCAGATCAACATCAAATCCCAAAACGTATACAATTGCACGTAAAACATATAACACATTCTCCTTCATCAAGTTCTTTGAAGGGCACATATCATTCAATCACGAGTTATCGGGTCACGATTCACTACAATGCATAGCCATAATGAATTTAACACAATCCACAGAACTAAATCAAACCACAGGTGTTCGATCACAAGTCCATTTAATATCATAACCTTCATGCATTCACATTCAGGCAATCAACACAATGCATAATGAATGCAAGCGCAATGATAATGCATTGTCGACACATACGGACCCCGGGGTCTGAAACATCGGTTCTAGCCTGGCATCAAATTATCGAGCTCTCGTTCGGCATCAAATCATCGGGACTAACCCGTCATCGAGCTCTCGCTTGGCATCAAATCACAATTGGGCTAATCCCCCATTTTACCACAATTCATTGGGCCTTGCCCGCCATCAAGCTCTCAGTCGGCATAAACATAACATCAAGAGTTGAGCTCTTGTGTTCTCAAACATTTGGCCTATCCCCATTTTATCACATGTGAGCCATAGGCTCCCGTATCTCAATGCATGAACATACACGAGCTCATGCCAACACAATAATGATATGTATGAATGCAACTCCATACAATTCATCTCAACTTCCTCCAAACATATGAACATGAATGTTCCACAATCATCCATACCACAATATCAATCAACATATTCACAACGGCCAACTCATGGCATCACCATCATTGACATATGTAACTCAAAGAGAGTTCAGCAAATAATCCATAAAGAACATTCATATCGTGCATACGACAATGTAACATGATTCACCACATCATTCTCAATTATATAATGACATATAACATATACGGCCAACTCAGCCCAAGCAATCACCAAATCATACGGAACACTCATACCATACATTAGAAAGTTCAACATTTTCATTATAAGCTTTATGCTTATGTTCATACCACACTTAACACCTCGTTCACACATTTCTGTATACTTTTATTCTCTTCTCTAAGTCATTTTCCACATAAGTCAAATACATAAATCATACAAGATTATATGTTCATATCCATATAATTCATAACAGACCGTTTATATAGCCCTTAACATTATAGCATATGATTCTTTAAGCATTTGAATCACTAAACCAAACCGTATCCATTAACTCCTCTTGACTCTCCAATTTAATCAAACAGAATAGGGGAACGGCCAGCTTGGCCGTTCACCCTGGCCGTTCAGCCCTGCCTGGACACCTTAATCAGCAAGTTCAACACTTAAACATTTCACAATTCAATCCACACCCATATTATTTCATTATAAACAAGCCAATTTCCATTGATTTCCATTCATACTCAAATCGTAAGCAATCATTCTAAGCATCCCACAACCCATCCGCAATATTAATAACTCACAATACATACATCATTCTCATTTAGGCATGCCACATGCATTTTCCCATCTTTCCAAGCATCATTTGCATTCATTAACTTCAACAATAAGTATTTCAACCATAAGCACACATTAGCATATACATGCTCAATTCATTAAAACAACCTCTTTCATCATTTCACAAATCACACAATCACTATTTTTTATGACAACTAAATCCATCATCAAACCATCACACATTATCCATTTCATAACACAAACCACCACTTTTATACTTCCAAACAACTCACTTACCATTATAATTCAAGCATCACAAATTACCTACACAACATTCTACAATTCCATAAACAATTCCACATAAAATTTCATAGGCTTTTATTTAACCAATAACACTTACTGTTACCATTTACCCTACGGAGGGCACAACCTCGTACAGTAAGTGTTGAAAGCGCACTTACCTCCAAATCCACGAAATTGGTCACGGCTCAGCCTCGCTCCGACGTCTTGAACACTATCCCCAACACAAACCAAGCCACATTTTACTCTCTACACTCAATTTCAACTTCCCAATACCTTTCCTCTATAAACCCTTAATTTCCTAACCCTAAGATCACAAAACTTCCACCATTTTCACAAAATGAACCTGCATTCCCTAACAATTACAAACATTCATCAAAACCCACAAAACCCTACTCAATAATTCCCATTTCATTCAGAAATTTACAGGGTTCTAGAGCTTACCTCACTGGGAAACCATAGAAAATGCTGAAGGTTCTGTAGATTATGTTTCCTTAGCACAATGTAGGAGCTTTTATGTGTGGAAGGCAACATTTTGATGTTTGGGAGGTTAGGAAAAGTGATTTTTCAAGCTTGGGGTCGAGAGGAAATGGTGGGAGGTGTTTAGGCTCGAGTATATGGTTTTTCTCTCTCTTCTTTTTACAAACATGCCTTTTAATTATCATTCTGGCAACCAGAATCGCCATGTGAAACAACCTCTGCAGTTCCATGTGACTGTTCTCAGCTGAACAGCCATGGGAACGGCCTCCTGGCAGTTCCATGTGGCTATTCATAGCTGAACGGCCAAGGAACGGCCTTCTGGTCGTTTCCTGTGGGCGTTCCCAGCCATTGGAACGTTAAATTTCCGCCGTTTTTGCACGATTGAAGTTCTACTTGCTCGTCGACTTTTGGGAACATTTTTTGGGCGTTACAAAGACGGATAAAGTCAAGTCGTGATGAGGTTGAGATTCGGTCGAGTCACCTCAAACCACAGTTATGCTCAATCTCACCGGCTTGTCGTCAAATCATGCTCGAATCACAATTTGACGTTATCCAGTCATATTCAAATCAAGGTGAGGCACGATCGAGTCTTGCTTGGATCACAATGAAATGTTGTCAATTCATGATCGAATTATGCTGAGACTTGGTCAAGTCATGCTTGGAGAACGTCGAGATCCGGTAGAGTAACACCAAGACGGGCCCGAGTGACGCCAAGAAAGGTCGAATCACACTGAGATGTAAGGACGAGGTCTATTCCTGAAGAGATGCAGTTGAGTCATAGCTAGACACGGTCGAGGAACGCTGAGACATTGCAAAGATACGGTCGAGTCACGCCAAGAAGTGGTCAAGTCGCGTTGAGACACATTCGAGCCACGCTCATAACTCATCGAGACACAGTCGAGTCACACTGAGACGCAGTCGAATCACACAGAAATGTTGTTGAGGCGCACTGAGATGGGTTCAAATCACACAGAGAAGCGATCAAGTCGGATCACGCCGAGATGTGGCCGAGTCATGCTCGGATCATGCGGAGATGCGATCAAGTCATACCGAGATTGGTTCAAGTCAGTTGAGATGTGGTATAGTCACGTTGAGACAGGGTCAATGGAGGCTCGGATAGCACTGAGAAGCGGTCGAGTCAAGCTTAGAGTGTGTTGATTCGCGGTTGACTCAGGCTAGGGGTGCGCTGAGCCACGGTCGAGTTAGGCTTGGATAATGACTTGGCGTAGTTGAGGTTGGCTCAGATCGTACTAAGTCGGGGTCGAGTCAAGCTTAGATTGCACCTAGTTAGGGTGGAGTCATGCTCGGATCCTACTATGATTCAATCGAGACAAGCTTGAATTACACCAAGACATGGTGGGTTCACGCTACGATCATGCTAAGACGTAGGCAAGTGATGTTGGGACAGGGTTGAGACACAATCCATCACGTTAAGACAACGTCAATTATTGTTGATATGTAGTCGAGTCATGCCAAGACATAGAAGAGTCACACCGAGGCACATTGACCTCACTTAGAGATACAATCGAGTAAAGGTCGGATCACGCTGAGACACGATCAAATCAAGTCATGTCTAGAGGGGTTCGAGTTATGCTCAGATCACGTCATAATGGGGTAAGGGAAGATCAAATCCTAGCTTCATGCGATCAAGTCACCCTCAGATCATGCTGAGATGCAATCAAGTCAAGCTTAGATGACACCATAATGGGGTGGGGTTACGTTCTATTCACGTTGAAACGTTGTCGAGCCACACACAAATTGTACTGAAACATAGTTAAGTCATGCTTAGATCATCCTGAGACACTATCAAGTCAAGCTCGGATCACACCGAGACACGGTCTAGCCACGCTGAGGCACGATCGAGTCACACTGAGGCGCGATCGAGTCACACTGAGGCGCGATCAAGTCAAGACCGGGTTGACTCACTCTAAGAAGAGGTCGACTTAAGCCTAGACGGTGCCGAGTCACGTCGGTTGAGACGTGGTAAAAACCATTCTGAGACACTGTCGACTCACACCGAGATGGGTCTACTCATACTAACACAGGGTCAAGTCATATTGAGTCTAGGTCCTTTCACGCGTGGATCCCGTCGAGACGCAGTCGAGTCGCGTGGAGACGTGGTCGCGTCACACAAAAACTAGGTAGAGACGCAGTCAAGTACATTGAGACTAGGTGCAGTGAAGCACAGATCGTGCCAAGACACGGTTCAGTGAGGCTAAAATCTGGCCTAGACACACACTTGAATAGTGCTGAGACCCTGTCCCGCTCAGATATCACCGAGAGGTGGTGGAACTAATTAAGCCACGATCGAGTTAATCTCGAATTACGCCAAGACAATGAGTCACACTACGATCATGCTGAGACGTAGTCGAGTCATACCGAGATAAGGTCGAGACACAGTGGATCATGCCGTCTTACAGAGATGTAGTCGAGTCACGACGAGATGCAGAAGAATCACGTCGAGACATGTCTGAGCCACTTTGAGACACAGTCGAGTTAAGCTTGAATCTTTCTGAGACACGATAGAGTCTCGCTAGGATAGTGTCATTTCATGTTTATATAAATCGATTAACGATCAGATCATGATGTGGCGCGGTTAAGTCATGCTCGAATTAGACTGATATGCGATCAAGCGCCGAGATGCTATCGAGTCAAGCTTTGATCACATCGAGACTGAGTGGGGTTATAGTTAATTCACACCTTGATCTCTCGAGCCACGCACGAATCATGCTTATTCACAATCAAGTCATGCTCGAATCATGTTGAGATGTTATTGAGCTATACTCGGGTCACATCGACACGTGGTTGAGTCGTGGTTAGCGCACGCTGGGGTGCGATCGAGTCACGTGGAGATGCAATTGAGTAATGCAAAGACGAGGTCAACTTACTCTGAGAAGAGGTTGAATCAGGCCAAGATGAGGTCAAGTCACGCTCAGATGTGCTTGAGATGTGTGCGAGTCATGCTGAGATACGGTCGCCTCGTGCCGAGACGGGGTCTAATCATGTTGAGATGCGGCCAAGTCACGTGTGGATCCCGTCGAGATGAGGTCGAGTTTGCCCGAGACGGGGTCGAATCACACGAAAACGAGTTGGAGACGCAGTTGGGTCATGTTGAGATGTCCTCGTGGTACGCCGAGACATGGTCGAGTCACCCAAAGTTGCGGTCAAGTCACACTGAGATGGGATTGAGTTATGCGAAAATACAATTGAGTCGCACAAAAATGGGGTAAAGTCATGCTTAGATCACACTGAGATGCGGGCAAGTCACGCTTGGATCTCGCCAACACACGGTCGAGTTAGGTTCAGATCGCACCGTGATACAATTGAGTCAGACTAGGATCACGCCTAGACGCGGTCAAGTTGCTCTCGGATCATGCTGAGATGTCGTTGAGCCACGCTTGTATCAAACCAAGACGATCTTAAGCATAGGTCAGATCATGCTGAGATGGTGTTGCACCACACTCTAATCACCTCGAGACACGGTCAAGGCATGCTCAGATCATGCTAAGACACAGTGAAGTTAGACTTAGATCATGCAGAGGCTGGTTGAGTCCAGCTTGTATCATAATCATGCCGACACGTGATCGAGATGCAGTCGAGTCACACTGAGACACGACCATGTCACGCCGAGATATCGCTGAGTGACGCATTCAAGTTGAGACGAGGTTGACTCACATTGAGACAATGTCGACTAACATTGAGACAGGCTGAAGCCATAACGAGACATGGTCTAGCCATGTCGATGTGGGATTGAGTCACACTGAGACGCGGTCGAGTAAAGGCTAGGTGGGGTCGAGTCTGGTTGATACGCAGTCAAGTCTTGAGGAGTTGCGGTCAATCACACTGAGGCACGGTTGAGTCACGTCGTGACGTGGTCGGTCACACTAGGATCATGATGAGAATACCGCTGAACGTGTGGAGTCACAGTCGGACGTCATCACAATGCGGTTGAGTCACGCTCGAATTATGATGGGATGCTAAAGAGTAAGACTCGAATCATGCCCAAACGCTGTTGAATCATGCGAGACACAGTTGAGTCATTACCGTACAGGGTCGAGTCACACCTACATAGTGGAGTGACGCTAAAATAGGGTCGAGTCTTACCAAGACGTAGTCGAGACCCAGTCGAGTCCCGCCGAGACAGGGTTAAGTCAGATCGAGATGCAATTGAGTCATGCCGAGTTATGGTCAAGTCATGCTCAAATCACGATGAAATGCACTTGAGTCTTGATTGGATCCCGCCAAGACTGGTTCGAGTAACGCTTGGAGAATGCCAAGAAGCGATCGAGTCAACTTTTGTTCATGCGGAGATAAGATGAAGCCACACTCTGATCATGCTGAGATACGGCCGAGTCACACTCAAATCCCATCGAAACGCGATTGAGTCCCGATCGGCTCCCGCCAAGGAGTGGTCGAGTAACTCTCGGACCACATCAAGACATGGTCGAGTCTTACCGAGACGCGATCGAGCCTCTCTAAGATACCATCAAGATGTAGTCAAGTAATGCAGAGAAACGATCGAGTCATGCTGAGACACAGTCGAGTAAGGTCGAGACGCAGTCGAGTTACGCTGAGATGGGTCAAGTCATGCTGCTATAACGGTGAGACGCGGTCTCCTCAATCTCGGGTCCCTCCAAGACGCAGTCGACTCACGCTCAGAAAACTCAGAGAAATGATCGAATCATGCACAGATAAGGGCAAGAATGGGTTGAGACACATAGAGATACATTGAGAGAGGCTCAGATCACGCTGAGACATGGATGAGTCAGGCTAAAATGAAGTTGTGATGTGGTCGAGTCAGACTCTAATCAAGCCAAAATACAGTCGAGTCACGCTCAGATCATGTCAGGATAAGGTCGAGTCAGTCTCAAATTTAATTTAATCAAGCTAAGACGCGGTCGAGTTATGCTAACACTGTGAACCCCAAATTTGGAAAACTCATTTCTAATAAACAATGATTTTAGCAACCATTTTTTTTAATACAGAGTATTATATGAGAGAGAAGAAAGGAGAAATATAGTTTTCAAAGACTTTAACAAAGACCAATTTTGGTCGTATACAAAATAAGCAAAATGCGGAAGCAATGGAAAAAATGATTTACATGCAATTTTTATAAATCACATCTATACTAAAATTGTATAGACATACAACTTAAACAAAACCAAAAACAAGGAGCTCGACCTTGTTCAGTATCGCACTGCTTAGCCTTACCGAAAAAGTAGTCCTGTCACTATGCCGTATCATTTTGGACACATTACACAAACACACATGCACATGAGTAACTAAATACCCAGTAAGCACACCTATGACGCTTACCAAGGTAGCTAATGCATAAGTACTCGTTGATAAGGTCTTTTAGGTGTTTTATTTACTAGAAAATCATCCTACATCATAAGCTCACCTCAGATATGCATTAGTACGTTATTATGGTAAAAACTAGGTTTCTGTGCAAAACTAACGTTGGTTTAACATGACCCTAATGTACGTTATTCATCAGCCATCATTTCTATTTTCCTGACCAAGAAGAAAGTATGTTACTAGGAAGGTAACATATGTATTCACCCTTTACGTACGTAAATACTCAATTTAACGTACGTTAAGTCATTCCAGAAGCCATTTTATCATATGGAAGAACAACTTGCCTTGCAAGGAAGAACATCTCCCCTTCCTTTCCATAATATTGTATGGACATGCAGTCGTGCTCATGCGATGCCACTAATGACATGAATGAATGCAACTCATGCATTTCCCTTCCATTCTCAGTTTCCATGATATCACATGCACATAAATGTCTCACATCTTTCATTCCATATTCATATCATAAGCCATACATTCTAAACGATTAAATTTGGCAAGTATAAGTCGACACATTATCATCGCACATCAACATGACTATGCAAACATATCTATAATAGACCATCTCGTGGAATAGGCCAACACATACACATTCATAAAAAACCAACTTGTGGCAAGAACAACCACAACATGTATACATAGCTCATAAAAATCAGCATATTAAACATAGGTCAACACTCTTAACGAGCACACTCATTTACTCTCAAACCATAGCTCAACACCACACTATTCACAAGCCAAACATCCATATACCCATCACTTCATAAGTACATTTTCTAATGCTTAAATCACAACTCAAGGCATCCTAAATACCATTCACTCTTACAAAACTTCAACAGATTTTATTTAACAACATTCAAACCATAGTGGCTCCTCACATAGCATATTACATTATGTACTTACATTTAAGCAACATCATATCGTTATTCAATCCATCCATAGATTATTCTCATGGCACCTTACTATCATCATTCACAATCAAAGCACGTCAAATAAAAATTCGCACAATTTTCAAGCAATCAAGTCCTTTATCTACACAATTCTTTCTACCATCTTAACAAATGAAACATCAATCACATATACTTAACCATATAGAGGCAAAACATACAATGGTAAGCATCATTCGGTGCACTTACCTCGAACTCCGCGAAATGGCTTATCACTCAATCCTGATTCTGATTTCGAATGTCGCCTCCTACACAAATCATATCATATTTCATGTCATACATAACACATTATACTTGTTTCCTCATTTACTCTTCAATTTTCCCAAAATACCTAACTTTCCCACAAATTCTCAAAAACGAAATTTATAGTTTTAGAATGAAGAGAACTCACCAATACAAGCTTTAATCTTCAATCCAACAACTTTCAATCACTCTAAGTCTATGAATCTTAACTTGAATAAGGTTTTTGAAATTTTTGGTTTTTGTTTGGGAGAGAATCGTGGCTGGTTGGAGAATAGAGAGAAGAAGGAGCTTATGTTTGAATATATATATATATATATATCTCAATTTACAATTTTACCCTCGGTTCATCTCTCGTTCGTTATTTTCGTTTTCTCTCTCCCGGTTTACTATTCCCTCAAAATTTTAAAATCTTTATTAATCCTAAACTCTCCCAACAATATTTATTAAAAATATTTTACGAAAAAT
>CANYCX011448322.1:0-14626 GCA_948193385.1 Breynia disticha f. nivosa | reverse complement strand
TTTGTTTTACGAATGAAAACAGATTTGGGCCAGTGTTTTGATTTATACAGCGTGTATATATCTTTTATTTTCTCTCTCCTCTGTTTTTAGACTTGATTTTATATCATTTCTATAAATTATATTGTTTATCAGGAAATTGGTTTTTATGAAAATGAGTTCCACACATTCGACATTCAATAATTAATCAAGTTTGACGCAAAAAGATTACTACATATGTTTCAATTACCATCGGGCATTGATACTTCTTTATCATGATCTAACTTTTGATAATGATCCAACATATAGATAGAGATTAATCCAAATTTATTTTAAATATGAGCGAAAATAAATGAGTTGAAAATAGTATACGAAAAAAAAATAAAAGAGGACAATGATATATAAAAAAATACACAATAAAAAGAATAAAATTATAGAAGTAATCACGATAAAGGAACTACTGCACCCTTTTATTCGAACAAAAAAAATAAGTTTAATTCGTGTTAGGAGGTTGAGCTTGAGTCAAGTTCGATCGGAGTTACATTTAGTTTTAGATTCGTTTTTAAACTTTTTTTTATTATGTTTGACGATCTTAACCGTTGGTTTACAATAATTTGTTTTTTTGTCTTCTCATTCGGTAGCCACATTGGGCCCCGACTAATCCGGACTCGCTCCGGGAGGTAGATGGACCTACCTCACAAGAGATGTTTCCCAGGCTCGAACCTGCGTTGAGGGGAGCCAATTGGGGGTGGTTTACAATAATTTGTATCGTGTCGTAATTATATACTAATTGCTCTCTCATAATCACACCACACCAACACCTTCAAACTCCTTTTATTTCAAAATTTGATTTTGTGCTTCAATTTCTTAAGAAATTTCAAAACTCTGTACAGACTAAAGAGAATTGTTTACATGTGAACGATTACTTTATTATTCCTAAATATCAAAACAATTATAACGCAATTGTATTTGCGTTAGATATCCCTTTCTTTTCGAAATGCTAAATTTTCATTTTGTCCTTGTAATTACATTCCGTAAGTTTTGGTCCCACATGCATGGTCGTATATGCAGTCAGGGCTGCTGGTTGTTGATCTCATAGTTTCTTTGTATTAGGACCTAAACTTTACAAAAATATCCACGATAATTAATAATAGAGAAAGATTTTTTTTTTAACTTAGTTCGGTCTCTTAGCAATGCATTTACGTTTATGATCTCTACTAAATAAAACTTACAATTTTTGAATAGATAGAACTGTAAAAACCCTCTCATTCTCACAAAAGACTAATACTCGACAATTAAAGTCTAAAGCCAATTTATAAAAAAAAATTCTTTACAACTTTACTCGTAACCGATGTTGTATACTTAGTCTCACTTCCAACTAATACGAGATTTAAGAGTTACCCAACACTTTGCTCATAAAGATGACTTGTAGTGAAGCAAACATGCATACTCTAACTTATGTTTTGGAATCAAGGCCAAAGGTGAAATGATTGCTACATCACCTTTACTCTGCAAGTAGCTTCCTCTTTTTCCAGGACATGTCTTTGTAAGGTTTCTGTTCATAAACTTTATAAGATCCAACACACATCATGCACGTTCATGTCCCTTTTTATTTTCTCATTTGATGGCGAAATAATCCAATCACAACCTAGTAAGATTCAAAAATGTCTGCGAAGTTACTCGTTTTAGCAGTAAAAGTGTCGAATTTTTTTGTCTGAAATTTTACGCACCACAGACTAATCTTCGTTCTAGTCGGACAGGACCACAAGGGAGACAAAGCTCTCCCAACCAAGTTGATCTACACGCCAGTTGATCAGCAATTCCACGCCAATTGATCTACGTGCTTGGTGGTAAGAGTGTCTGAGTTTATATTTGTTAGTTTTGATGCTTGGATTTCACAAGTGGGGGCTATCATATGAGAAAGCAACTTCTTAACAATTAATTCTTATCATAAATTAAGCCTTCTAATGATTGGACAAACCAAATGTTTCCAATGTCTTATTGATCACGGGCGTAGTCTCTGACTGATATTTACCTTTGGAACTGGAATTGAGCTCCATGGGAAATAATAATGGTGGTCTCCGACCAGCAAAAAGTTTTTTCAGAAAAAAAAAACCAATGTAAATCTTCTTAAGCTTTTCTGGATCTAACAATTGGTATTAAAGTCGATAGTTCGATTTGGGATTGGACAAAGTCAGTATGGTGCGGTGATAGTTCAGAATGAGTGCGGTAACATAGTGAGAAGCTGGATGACCAAGATCTAGGTATGAGTGATTGACCCAAGTGATATCAGCTGGAGGGCGCAAGTTTAAGCGTATTGTTGTCTGAGAACAATAATGAAAATTGAATGTCACTCTTTGAATATAATATTTGATGCTTAAGAAAAATGATCAATTCGACAGAGTAACAATGTGATTTTCAGAGTATACCTTCAATGAGTAATGAGAGATCTATTTATAAACTAGTAGATGATAGACTCTCAATATGATTTCACTTGTCACGAAATCTTGCTTTAAATTTTCAATTTTTAATTTTAATGTTTGAACATATAAAATACCTAACATATATCTTATCATGTGGATTTGGACACTTTAACTTATAACATTAGATAATATATTCCATATCTAACTAATTATTTTAATTTTTTTACGTAATCGAAATATATAACCTATAAGAAAAGCTAATGTGGAAGGATTCCGAGTCCAACATGCATAATCAAAACTCAATCATATGCTCATAATTTATTTTTTTTGCAAAATTTTAAAAAAGAGGTCGGGCTAACCCACAAACCAAATGACAGAGAAACGCCTTTTGGTTAGTCCCGGCGAACCGGCAGGTTAGAACCTGTATGCCTCCCCCAGCGCTGCTACAGAGGATCGAACCCGCGATCGCAAAAAAAGAATTTGACACTTTAACTGCTAAACCCACGGACTAAGGGTCGTCGTACGCTCATATTCAATATATTTAGTTGAAATACTTGTATGATATAAGGGCACGCTCTTGTTTTTCACTTTAGTTGCTGCTATTGTTTCCACCATCAAATACTTTTTGTTATAAATACAATAAAAAAACCATATTTTAAATGTGTTAAACCATTATTGTGTACTCACAAACCGTGCAATTACGTTGAAAGCAATCCTATTCATACCCTTCTAAAGCAATGCTTGAGATAGATTTCAACATTGAACGTAGAGCTATAAATTCGTATTAGACGTGCTATAATCATGCCGTGTTATTTCTATTAAATATTATTACATGTAGCATAAACAATACAAAATTAAATCCACATTTATTCACCAAAATATTCAAAAATGTTAAGTACGAGCCAACTTAGTTGAATACTTTTGACACATTTGTCAAAGATGGTGGAAAAAAAGGAAAGAAGAAACGGCTTTATTAGTTGAAAAATTCAAACATATCATCAATCACCATTTTCTTAACACCTTCCAGTCCATTTCACGTATGGCAAAAGTCTTTTAATGTCGGGAATCAAGTGTTATTAGCCATACAATTAAGCTTGAAATTTGTAGCTTTTCTTTGCTGCAACCAGCTAGGTTTGTAGCAAGACCCCACTGTCTCAAGGATGATAGAGATTTTTGCTTTGTTTTATTTGCATGCAATTGTGTGTTAATCATATTGCTAATTCGAACTCAGAAAAAATCTCTCAAAACCAACCCTCTAGATCGCAACACGACACGAAAAAAAATATTTTTTGACGACTGGAGTTTGACGAGATTCGTCGATTTTTTCGATGCAAATTTTTTCGTTGGAAAAAATTTGTTTGAAAATTGAAGTATTTCTTATTGTGTCAGTCTAGGCGTACAAAAAGAGGGATTCAAATAAAGTGTATAGAAAGTTTTTAAGTGAGAATATTATTATGTGAGAATGGCGAGAGTATAATTAAGTTACGTAATTAATGATTAAGTTGAATAATTATGAATGGGGTATAGGCAAATCTGTCAATAAACATTGCTTTATTTTTTTTTTGTCTGAACTACAAGGTATCCTAAGCACTCTAGAATAATTTTCGTTCAAGCCGGGCAGGACCACGAGGGCAACAAAATTCTTCCAACAGAGTTTTAACGCAGCTGCGTACCCAGAACTCGAACTCGAGATCTCTAGTTAAGTTAAAATGTATCAAATGTGGCTAAACTTAAGGGATTGAATAGAACTGAGATTTGGGTTTCCATTTCATGGCATTTCGTTACTTTTGAGTAGTGGGAAAGAGAGTACTCCTTTTGTTGGGTAGGTAACTCTAAAGGGCCAATGACTTAAATTTAGTGGCAACTTACATTTATCGTTTTATAATCATATCATATTATTTTTAGAAAATATTATTATTTATAATATAAATATTATAAAAACTAAATTTTATTATTTTTATTATATTATAACCATATACTAAATCATGTTATCGTATTATAAATTATTTAAAAAGCATGTGATATACACATGTAAAAAGTATGAAATGGAGGAAAAGATTTAGTATTACTTTTTTTACAGTAATTATGTAATCATCAAGTATTTAGTTTGATATCTATCCGACATTTCTTTTAGACCAATTTTATATATATCTTGATTATATTTTGAATTATAAACTAATTAAAAATTAATTTTTTTACTATATCTTATTGGATTGATTATGAATATACATTCATTTTCTTTTTTATTTACAAACCAATGAAAAATTAAAACTTTTCTCATTATAACTTATTTAATTACATTTCATACCTTAGATACACTCATTTTCTCTACACTATAATATTTCTTTCTTTTCTCTATGACCCGGATTTTTCTACTTTAGTTTTGTTTTACATTTTTAATAATATATATATATCAATAAATTCTAATTTCATGCTCAAATTAAGCACAATTAAAAACTGTTTTTATGATAGAAAATACATAAAATCTAAAATCAACTATTAGTTTAAAGATTGAATATTTAGAGTGCACTTTTTTATTTATATATTTGTGGTTTATAAACAAGGTTTAATATATAATTATTAAATTTTTTTTCTTAAGTATATATATAATTTGCTTGTTGTAAATAAAAAAATAAATTGGTTGCTTAAGTATTTTCATGTGATATGTAAAGTTTACACAAAGTTAATTTTTACAAAATTTATAAAAAAAATATAAAATTTAGTATATCAAATTAGAAGTTTATAATAAAATTAAATTGATAAAATATTTTTTATTTTTATTTATCAATTTTAAAATATTTCTCACTGTTATGATATACAAAGTTGGTATAATATCTACATAAAGATGATATTCAATTTAAAAATTATAAAAATTTAATAAAAATAATTTTTCAAACAATAAATAATTTAAGAATTTAGTATATATTAAGTTAAAAGTTTTTATTAAGCTTAAATACTTAAAAAATAAATATAAATTCGTGTATAAAATTGTTTATGCATATATAGAGTTTACGTAAGTTTATATAAAGTTTATATTATAGTTAAAACAATAAAAAAAATCTGCACCGTATAAAATATAAAAAAATAAAAAAGATAAGTCGTATGAATTGTAATAAAAAAAATTAAAAAACGAATTTTCTGTAAAAACTTAAAAAAAAAATTGTAATAAAAAAAGTAAAAATAGCGTAGAGTGTAATTAATAAAAAAACGATATCACATTCAAACAATCCAAGTCAAATGCAATAATACTAAGTCGTTTCAATCAACAGATGGCCAAAATTGATCTGAAATTTTAAATTGGGTCAAATATTTAGTTTGAAGCAAACGATTATGTCAAAGTCGAAGCTTATGCGTAGGCTTATATTATAGATAATTGGATCCATGATAAATGCAGCCAATTCATAAGCATTTGTTCGGAGAAGACAAGCATTGATGGTTTCCCAACAAAACATGCATTCACCTTCCACTTCCATCTCTCTTTTCTTCTCTTTTCTCCTCATTTACCCTCTTCTATCCTCAGCCAAACCACCCAAATCGCACCTCCTAACCCAACCCACTTCATTTTCATCTCTTATCGCTAAAAATGACACTCCACCAACTGAGTTCTTTGAAGTCACCAAACCCATCAAACACCCCAACACAAAACCCTGCATTCACCATCTTCTCCACCATGACTTTGGTTATACTTATGGCCAACCTTCAGTTCTTGCCAACTACACTCCTCCTTCTCATTGTCATACAAATGAATTCTCCACTCTTGTCTTGGAATGGAATGCCACTTGTAAAGGAAGACAATTCGATAGGATTTTCGGAGTGTGGCTAAGTGGCGTTGAGCTTCTTAGGAGTTGCACTGCTGAGCCTAGAGCCACTGGGATTTTTTGGACCGTTCAGAAGGATGTTACTAGGTATTCTTCTTTGTTTCTTGAGAATGAAACTCAACAACTTGCTGTGTTTCTTGGTAATATTGTTAATAATGTTTATACGGGTATTTATCATGTTGATATTACTCTTTATTTTTATCCTGCTGAGGAGAAATTGAGTGGGCATAATGAGGGTAACTTGAATAATTTGGTTTATGGAGATGTTTATAAGGCTGATTTGATTTTACCCATTTCACGAAATTTTCCATTGAATGGTGGGTTGTGGTTTGAAGTTGAGAATTCTACTGATGTTCAGTCCAAGGAGTTCAAGATTCCACAAAACGTGTATAGGGCTGTGCTTGAGGTTTATGTTTCATTTCATGAGAGTGATGAGTCTTGGTACTCCAATTATCCAAATGAGTACATTGCTGCTAATAATCTCACTGGTTTTGCTGGTAATGGGCCATTTAGGGAAGTTTTTATTAGTCTTGATGATGAGGTTGTCGGTGCGGTTTGGCCTTTCACTGTGATTTTTACTGGTGGTGTTAATCCTCTAATGTGGAGACCAATAACTGCCATTGCTTCATATGATCTTCCTTCTTATGATATTGAAATTACTCCATTTTTAGGGAACTTGTTGGACGGTAATAGCCATGAGTTTGGATTCAGTGTGACTAATGGTTTGAATGTCTGGTTTATAGATGCAAATTTGCATTTATGGTTGGATCATAAGAGTGCAAAAACAGAAGGAGAGGTTTTGCAACACAGTAGTTTACCACTTAGTTTGTCTCTGGTTTCGAATTTCAAAGGCTTGAATGGAACATTCTTGACAAGTGGTCGTAGATATATAACATCAAACGGATTGGTAAAGTCTTCCTACGGCGAGATCGTTACTCGTTTTGACCAGCATTTTGATTATAGCAATTTAATGAAGATGGATGATAATGGGAATGTGCAGATTGTGAACCAAACAATTTATGCTAATGACAGTTTATCTTTCAGAAATGAATCCTCTGTTTTCTACACATTTGAATCATTGAAGAGCTTCACCATTGATATGTCTACTGGTGAATCAGATCAGGGAAATGGTGCCACCTTTGTAGTAGCTAATGTTACACTTGGATACAACGTCGAGAGTTCTCAACATACTGGTTTGGGTTCTGTGTCTAGCTCTCTACAAAATCTCCAGAACGCGCAGGGCGTTATGGTTGTGAGGGACAACTTGGTGCTAAGCGGAATTGGGAGCACACAACAGATTTATAAATTCAAGGATGGTGCATTGTGCTACTTCAGGAACATCAGTGCTTCCAACTATACCATAATGTACGACAAAATTGGAACTAGATGTGATAAAAGGAAAAATTCTCATGGGGTGGGATTGGGGCAACGCAAATGGTTGCCTTTTTACTCTGAAAGGGCTCCTGCGGTGTCCAAGTTATTAAATCATGTTGGAATTTGATATAAGTGTAAAGAGTCCGAGGACTCTGTTGCTAACGTTGAAACTTCTAAGCGTAAGAGTTATTTATCCAATTCAACCGTTTATTAGACTTTTTTTTGGTTGCAAAAATGGATTAGAGGGTAGTTTCCCCCAAAAAACTGCTAAGTTTCCAACGTGTTCTTGATTATTCTGGAGCCTTGGAATATGATGAATAGCTGAATTGTTATGTATTGTTTTTGGCGGGAAAAGTAGTTAAGTTGTTAGTTTATCTTTACGTGAATAAATAGCATGTAGTGTACTTTAGCACAGTTAAAAAAATGAAGCAGTAATGCACTCTTCTTTTCCCCAGCCAAACACCATCTCCACATTATGGTATCAGAGCACCCCATTAAGCTCACTCTTCGTATTTTTGTAAAAACCCAAACGATGACATCAATAGTCTCTAGTATAGATTTCGAAGCATATTCTCCTCTTACCCCTTATTGCATACATCCTAGTGAGAGGCCCTCACTAGTGTTGGTTTCTACACTACTTACAAGTACGGGTGGACGTTCGGTCGGTTCATTTTAAACCAAACTGAAATACCAATAAACGGAACAAACTGAAGTGATTGCTAAAATCAAATAAACTGAACCGAATTGTAGTTTGGTTTATAACATAACCAAAGTGGTTGGTTTGTTCGGTTCGTTCGTTTTACCCGAAATATTTTCTATTTGTTTAATATTGAACTAAAATTTAAATAAAAATCCCAATTAATAATTCAAATCAAATAAATTAATATATTTAAAATATATTTTTTCATTTTTTAAAATTTTTGGTTTGTTTGATTTATTCGGTTTTTAAAAATAAAAACTGAAACCAAACCGAATAAACTAAACAAACTGACAAATAAAACCAAATAAACCAAACAAACCGAACAAAAAAATTCAAATTCACTTTTCGGTTCGGTTATGTCCACCTCCACTTACTGGAAACAATTGTCACGGATGGTCAAGATCCATGAGAATGGCACTACAATCAAAAAAATAAATTATCCTTTACTGATGGGAAAATTGTTGCGGCAAATCATGATCATCCGAGTTATCTGATATGGCAGCGTTGCAATACATTGGTACATTCTTAGATCTTGCATTCTGTCTGCCCTGAATCGCACAAATTGTCATTTGGATTGATGAGGCAGTTGATGTTTGGAAGGATCTTAAAGATCGTTTTGCTCAAGGAGATCATTTTCGTTTATCGCATTTGCAAGAAGAAATCTACAACTACAAGCAAGGTTCTTTGAGTGTTAGAGAATACTTTACTTAAATCAAGATTCTGTGGGATGAAACTATCAATTTAAGGCCCATTCCTCAATGTTTATGCAATCCTTGTTGTTCTTGTGGGGCGATACTATTAAACAATACTATTACGATTCCTCCGCGAATTAAATGAGTCTTTCCATACTGTGAGATTTCAAATTTTGTTACAAGATTCATTACCTCCCATCAATAAGGTATTTTCCATGATGGCTCAATTTGAGCGCCAGTCCACACATTATGATTCTGTTGTTGCAATGCAGATTCATAATCTAGCAACAGTAAGACCACAAAATAATCAAAATTTTTGATAGAGTAATCAGCAACGTCGGAGACCAATCTGTACTTACTGTAGATTACTTGGATGTACAGTGGAAAATGCTATAAAAAGCGTGGTTATCCACCAGGATACTAGCGAGACAATAGAAACAATAGTAACACTACTCAACCTTCTGGTTCTTTTGCAGGAAATGTTCAATATGTTCACCAAACCCCAAATCCAGGACATTTTGTTGTAGATGAAACAAGCTTAAAGGAGCTTATAAACAATAAGGAACAAACAACAGATGAAAAGATTCAAAATGCACAACTTTTTCATCCTGATAAAAAGAAGGTAGATGCATAAACACATTAGATAAATGGAGTGACACAAAAATCATATGAACACAATTCAGGTATATCTCTTAATTGCGATATATCTGCTTCTTTGAATCATGTCTAGATCATGGATACTACTGCCACAGATCATGCTCTTTAACTATGTTTCAGTCTTATATGCATGTGCATCATGTCTTCATCTTGCTACCGAATGGAAATTCTATCCCTATTTCACATATGTGAACTGTTAGGCTTACCAATAAGTTGTTCTTGCACAATGTCTTATTTTCTCCTGCATTTAGATTCAACATTACCTCCGTCAACAAGCTTCTTGGTTCACACACTTTTTAACTCGTGATTTCTAATAACTATGGTAAAATTCTGGACCATCACAGTATGCAAACAATTGGTTCAGCTATCACTAAGGATGGGAGGGTTATACATGTTTGATGTTACTAAGAATCTTCCAAAATCTTTACCAGAAACTTCCCTTCTTATTCCACAACAATCATTTGATTCACACTTATCTACAAACTCATCTTGTTTTGATCTATTGCATTTCACGCATGGCCACATTTTAATGATCGCTCTCAGTTATTACACTCTTTAAATAACCAAATGCCTTGTTCCAATTTACGTCATTGTGACACATTCCCAGTTAGCTCCTCCAGGACAACCACACAATGTCATCTTGTTCATATGGACATATGGGATTCTGCACTTATGGATGGAAGGTCTGCCACAAATATTTTCTATCCATACTTGATGATTTGAATAAATATACTTAGATATTTCCTGTAACATGTAGAAGTGAAACAAGATAATCGATCCAACAATTTTATAAATATGTTAAAAATCAATTTTGTGTCAGATTACCCTACGTACGTTAATGCCCCAAAAAAATATGACCAAAAATTTACAAAAATTAGACAAACAGTAGAAGGAGAACGGCCTGGGCAACGATTAGACTAAATTGTTCTCCAAACCATTCTAAATGCAAATGAGAACTTTGAATTTCAAGCTGAATAGTGGCGAAACAGTTAGGCGAACGATTTTTGTAAACCGTTCTACACACCATTTTGACCTGGCAAGAATTTAAAATCAGAAGAGTATTTGAGAAGGAAAGAGACTAAAACATTCTTTGCAAAACCCAACCAACAGACACCTTCCCCAACCCTTAAAGAATTCCTAGACCCTTCCAAACCCAATCTTAACCCATCACTCTTAGGTTCTCATAGATTTCATGCAGGAACAACTTCTTAGGCTAATTCTTGGGTTTAAGGAAACTTGGAATCAAGGTAAGCTTTTAATCCTGGATGAATTTATGAGTTTTTAGGATGAAATTAGAGTGGGTTGTGTGGGTTTCGTGTAAGAATCTTAAGAGTGTGAGCCTTTAATATGTTTTGGTAATATTGAGGGAAGATTAGGATTTGGATTGTGGTTAATGTGGGGATTTTGTTAGTTAAGTGTAGGATTGAGAGATTTAATGTGAAATTTGTGTTAATGAGGGAAATGTGATTCAAATAATATAGGGAACATTGTGCAGGACCCGAACCAGAGTTGAGCCAAGGGCCTACTTTATAGAGTTCGAGGTAAGTGCATTAAATCTCACTTACCTTGGTATGTCTTGCATTTGTATGGTTAATTATATTTGGTTGTTAATGCATATGTTGGCATGGTAGTAAAATGCATCCTAAAATGGATTGTTTATATCAAGTTGCTTATGTGATTTTATGTGGAATGTATAGAATGAGCTTTATTGGTGCTCTTGTGCTTATTGAATTAATGTGTTAAGTTGGTGGTATGGTGTTTTATGAATGAGTGTACATTGTTGAGGAAATTATGTCGTAAGTGTTATCTATGAATTCATTGGTGTTGATAAAGAGCATAATGCCTTAAGAACATGTGGTTTATGACATTAAGTTGAATATAGGATTATGGTATGAAATGTCCTTGAATAACCTTTGAACTTTGTGTGAAATCATTTATTAGAAATGCATGAGGCATGGGTTATGAGGTAGTCATAAGTTGCATTCATGACATTAGGACATTGTAGAGCATAGAGTGACATGTTCATAATGAGATAAAAATGAAATGGGATCGGGTGCTCAAATGGGAGAGATCCCTAAATATATGTATATGGGAGAGTGTGCTCAATAGAGGAGACCCTAAGAAATCCGACAAAAGAAAATAGAGCGTGTGCTCACCGACGGTGATTAAGGAGTGGGTGCTCACGAAGGAGAGATCCTTCCAGTAAAAAGATAATAAATGAATTCCTGGGGCATTTATGTGTGGAATGCATTTGACATTTGCATTGAACATTCATGAACATTCATAAGAAATAGTATGTACTGTTGTGTTTAAAAATGCCATATGTTGAGGTTTGTGAAAAGGTGGACACGTGTGTGTGATTGTATGGTTATCTGAATACTATGTGTTGATTGTTTTGGTTGAATGTTTGCTTAAACATAAATGTTTTGTGATAGAATGATAATTGAAAATCGAGTGGAATGTGTGAATTGAATGCTAATAGTATTGGATAATATGCATGGAGTGATGTTTACTGGATTTATGGTTGTGGTTACGCGTTGTATGAACTTAGGGTTGATGTGAATGTGTTAAGTTGTGGATTTTCAGTTGGACGCAGGGGATAACGGTCTAGGAAATGGCTAGTGACAATTTCCCTAACCGTTCCACTTCTAGGGACTTTTATGAAGGCAGGAACGGACTCCAGAATGGTTTGCTCAAACCATTCTAAATACTGTTCCACTTCTAGAACATTTCAAGGAGTTTAAAACGGTTTCCAGAATGGTTTTTGTAAACCGTTCTCAAAATCATTCCACTTCCAGAGAGCTTTAAGAAGGGAGAAAAGGGTTGCTAAACGGTTTACCTAAACTGTGTCTGACTATAAAACAATGCTGAACATAACTATTTAAGAAGAAAAATGAAAAGAACAGTCGAACTAATACTTGTAGGTTAGGAAAGGACTATGAACGAGAAATTCTTCACCTTGAACAATGAATTAATAACGATTGGTGTAGATAATAATTAGGATGTTTCCTGGGTTCTTAATGAATAAAACATCTAACACACTTTACCAATGAGTACTTATGCATTAACTACCGTGGTAAGTGATGTAGATGTACGTACTGGTATTTAGTTACTCACGATGCATTTGTGTTTGTGGTGATTGTGCTGAGCATCAGTAGTTGCAGTTGGGACTTCACTTTTTGGGATTGCTAGCAGTGCGATACTTGATCTGAGATCGAGGCTCCTAGCTTTTGGTTTAATTCTTTTGTACATTTATACGAACATTAGTATAGAGATGATTTAGATGCACTGTTAAAATCAATTCCATTACGACTTGATTTTGTTTATGCCCAACTTGGCCGAGTTTTAAGTACTGCATGTTTATTCCTCTTTTCGTATTTCCTTGGAAAACTAAGCTATTTTAAAAAGAAAAAAGGTTTGCCAAAATTGGGTATTTAATAAAAAATGATCTCTTTAAACTTAGGTGCGACATATAATGGTGTGGAGTTTTCTATGAGAGATTTCCTTGCCTTCAAAGGTATCATTCATCAAACCTCATGTGTTGAGACACCCGAATAAAGTAGCAAAGTGGAATTCAAACATTAACATTTATTAAATGTGGCTAGAGCACTGATATTCCTGTGACGCTCAAATTCCTAAACCACTTATACTGTATAATTATTTAATTAACCATTTATCGTGCCATTTTTTTTCTATTCCATTAAACCTTACTAACTTTAACTTAAGTCGCATGGTGAGTTGGCATTACTAATAGAGCAAGGTCAAACAGTTCGTCTATTTTTTGTATTTTTCTCGTGTATATCTAAATTCTTTTCTTGTTATCTACCTTGGGCTTGTTATCTACTTTGAGTTGGCATTACTAATAGAGCAAAGAGTATAAACATAGAGATATCTATGAATGATATTGATCAAATATTAAGAGAGAGATGATGAGAAAAACATGATTGTGGTTATGGATTATGATTTTTGATGATATACAGGATATGAACTTAGTTGTGATGAAAGACTTTGATTTTTGTTGAGTTAAAGTGAAACTTAAATCTGAGAATTGATACCTTGAGTGTGAATACGATAGAAAGCAAAGAAAAGTCAGGTTGACATAGGAATCCCTTGATTTGAAATTTCAGGGACGAAATTTTCTAAATGGGGGAGAAATGTAACATCCTGAAAAAAAATTTATATATTAAAATAAAGTCAAATAAATGTGTAAAAATCAGTATATAAAGGTATACGAAAGGTTGAAGTAAATTTGAAACGAAATAAATTAAGAAAAATCGAAAAATTATGAAAATTAAAAGTACGCGCGGTGGACACAAAAGAACACGGTGTCGGCACGACCACACGTACTATGAGACGCGTTGTGGAGCCGAGAACGCATAGTACATGGTCGACCACGCGTGCCTCTTGGTGACCACGCGTAGTATGTTGTCTGATTGAAAAATCTTTAAACCGATCAATCGAGAACTTTAAAGAAACATCAGATATCAAACCTTCAGCTTCAGAGCAAAATAGAGGGAGAGAAAGTAGAGAAGGTGAGGAATTCTTTGAAAAAGGAAGTTGGAGTTTGATTTCTTGCCTAGGTGATTAAGGTAAGTTATGTAAAGGTTTACATAAGGGTTAAGATTGGTTTTTGGCTTATTAAATGGTTATTATAGTTGCTGGAAAATTGATATATAGTGCTGATATTGATGTTCGAAGATTGGAAATGAGTTTGGAGATTGATTAGGATGAGTTTATGTGGAAAATTGATGGAAAAAGGGCAACTTAAAGTTTATGTTAAGTTGACAATTGTTTGACATTAAGCTGAACTGTGTTTGTATTGATTTGAAAAGTTGTTGGAATTATTGTGAATAAGTGTAAGAAGTTGTAAGAATGGTTTAGAAATGGAATTGAGGAAGACTGGACTTAAAAAGAAATTGTTGGAAATGTTAACATATGGTTGACTTATGGTTTCTAAATAATGTTTTGATGATTCTAAAATTAGAA
>CANYCX011448304.1:0-10427 GCA_948193385.1 Breynia disticha f. nivosa | reverse complement strand
ATTAAGATGCATTAGAAGCATTCATTCATAACCATGAAATTGTGTGTATGTAATTGGATGATTGTATGCTTCACTGATGATCATGATTTTGTGCAAATAAAGAAATGATGCCATGAATTAAATATGGTGTGGTGTGCTATACTGACTTGTGAAGCATGACCTGAATGTATTGGTACTTTATGAATGTTATGTTCTATGTGTATATAATTCATATAAGAATTTTGAATGGGATAGATTTGACTTGTTAAATGTGAAATTGATGATGTAGGATTAAATGGTCTGTGATTATATGTGTGGTTTATTAGTTAAATGATGATTTTGAATTGAATTTAAATGTTGATGGAAGTTAGGAGGTTAAATGAATGAGGTGAAATGTAGAGAATGGTATGGTTTGGTTTTTGGTTGATTTTCATGCAGGCCACCAGAGATCCAAACGTGGTGGAACCAAAGTACGCACAGTCGTCACGACCGCGAGTACTTTGGCCCTGATCACGCGTCTATTTGAACCAAGACTACGCGTGGTGGCAGCGACCGCGCGTACTCGGCCACCACTACGTGTAGTCTCGGCTAATCACATGTGGATTGCTAGTTTCCTTTTTTTTAAATGAGTGCTATGGTGTTTTGCTTGTATTTTATTCATTTGAGATTATAACTGTTGGACATTTGGCCGAGAAGAACCGAGGTAGGCGGTGCATATTAGTAGGATTTTGATTATGTACATGACTATGATTACATGTTGCACAAATTGTATTTTGTCAGGTTATTATCAAAATAGGACCATTTCGATCTTATTTCTTTCATAACTTGAAATATTTTGTACACCTCGCATTTTGTATGGCTGATACCTTTGTCAAACTTTGTAAAACTTTTTAAACTGTGATTTCAATATATGAGATGTACACATTTTGTGCAAAGAACTATTTAATTTGTATATTGTTGTCCTTTAAATTTTTCTAAAGTACCAAAAACATGATTTCCGAGTTTGCGCGTCACTTGCAGGAGGGGAGATTATATGTAAGTGATAGTCAAATTCGGGGGTCACACATTTGATGTTATATTAAGGATGGATTGGCTAGCTCAACATAGAGCCAAAGTAGATTGTTTTGTAAAAGAAATAATTATCGAACCAGAAGAGCAAAATAAAGTAATATTTTATAAGAAAATAAAACTAGTATCTAGTTGTTTAGCATCGGCCATAAAAGCATTCAAGATGATTCAAAATGGTTGTGAAGCTTATCTAGCACATGTGGTTAACAAAACAACAACGTATGGAAATATAAATGGAATACCAATAGTTGAAGAAGACCCTGATGTATTTCTAGAAGATTTATCAGGATTACCACCTTATAGAGAGACAAAATTCACTATTTAGTTAATTCCTTGTACAACACCAATATTTATACAATCATATAGAATGACACCAACAGAATGAAAGAAGTAGGTACAAGAGTTACTTGATAGAGGGTTTATCCAACTAAGTGTTTCACCTTGGGAAGCACCAGTATTTTTTGTAAAGAAAAAAGATGGAACCTTTAGATTGTATGTATACAACAAGAAACTAAATCAAGTAACTGCAAAGAATAAATATTTTTTACCTTAAAAGATGATCTACTAGATTAGTTGCAGGGTGTTGCTATATTTTCAAAGATTGACTTACAATTTGGTTATCAGTAGTTGAAAATAGTAGAGGATGATATTCCAAAAACTTCTTTTCAAACCATATATGGTCTTTATGAGTTTTTGCTCATGCCTTTTGGTTTAACTAATTCTCTAACAATATTTATGGTATTCATGAATAAGATATTTCAGTCTGTCTTCAATCAATTTGTGATAGTATTTATTGATGATATATTTATTTATTTAAGGAATAAAGAAGAGCATTAAGAGCATTTTCAGACAATGTTGTAGTTGTTGAGAGAAAAAAATATATGGAAAACTTAGCAAATGTGAATTCTAGTTAGTTCATGCAGTTTTTATAAGGCATGTGATATCTGGACAAGGAATATCAGTACATCCAAAGAAGATATAAGTAGTATTAAATTAGGAACTTCCTAAAATAATTACAGAGGTATGCAATTTTCTTGGAATGGTTGGTTATTATAGAAGGTTTGTGGAGGGATTTTTTATGGTAACAGCTCCACCGATAAGGTTACATAAAAAGCATGTGCCAATTCAGTAGAACAAGCAGTGTCATCAAATTTTTTATGAATTAAAACACAGATTAACCATAGCTCTAATTCTCACAATTCCTTCAAACACTGGGAGAATGGTGATATACAACGATGTTTCATATCAAGGACTGGGTTGTGTACTTATGCAGAATGGGAAGGTAGTTGTATATGTTTCCAAACAGCTCACACCACATGAAATAAACTATCTAGTACACGATCTGAAACTAGCTGCAGTAGTGTTTGCTCTAAAAATCTAGAGACACTACTTATATGGAGAGACATTCTAGATATATATAGATCATAAAAATTTGAAATATTTGATAACCCAAAAATATCTAAACATGAGGCAGAGAAGATGGTTAGAGATGTTTAAATATTATGACTGCACAATTGAATATTACCCATGGAAAGCAAATATGGTAGCTGATGTGCTCAATAGAAAGTCTAGTGTTGCTTTATTTATCTTACAGTTGACACCAATGGCAAATTTAATACTTTACAAAGCTTAAATGCAAATATAAAAATGTATGAATCAGGAATATTAACTGCTACATTGGTTGTTAGACTGTTGTTATTATAGAAGATACAGGCAACATAGAAACAAGATGATAGATGCACAAAGATAATTGAATAAATTGATCAGAGTGTTGAAACACCATTTTAATATGTGTACTAGATATAGATGGAATCACACAAAAACAATTTTATGCTCTATAATTTTTAGTTATTATTATTTGTATCATGTCATATTTAAACGTGTACAACTGGATTAATGTGTTAAAGTGTAACCTTTATAAAATTTAATTGTATTAAACGTAAAGTGTCAACACAATTAATAATTGTATTGTGTTCATGTTTGAAAATTTGATCCGTTTAACAAACTTATCATGTTTGTATCACTTGCAATTGTGTCGACAGAGTAAGTTAACATTGCATAAACACAAAACGCGAATATGTTTTGGTAAATCAAGATGGGAGTAGAAAGGTGGAGAGTGATGTAGACAAATGACATAATGTATTATAAAATCTCTATTTTATTTATCAATATTTTTAGAGAAGATAAAAATAAACAAGAAAAATATTACTATTTTAGGATTTTGAGTTTTTGAAAAAAGTAAATTGATCTTTCTCTATTTATACTATTTTTGTTATAAAGAGGGTTTGTAGGAATTATGTGCAAATATGGGTGGAAAAAAAACCATTTCAATCACACCAAACTGAAACCAAACCGAATCAAACCGTTTTTATTGTTTTTTGATAGTTTAGCTTGGTCCTGTTTAGCTTTTTTCTAATCCACCATGTTTGGTTTAGTTTTGGGTTAGTGGATTCTCAACTCAAACCCAAATCAAACTAACTACTACATAAATTCTATTTTAAGAGTGTCTTGTTGTATGTTGATAATGTTTATTAAGTTTAGATTTTGTAATTTTTATTAAAAATTTAATTTTTATAATATTATATTTAAAATTATAATTTTAGTATACTAGAAAGCGAAAATATTATAAGTGAGAAAGTAAAATTATTAAAATAAAAAATAAGGCAGATTAGGAGGATTGAATTAAAATTTATACATCTTCTCAACCCACCAACCTGATTAATTCAAACCATTGAGAGTGATCTGGTTTGATTTAACCTGCAAGAAATGATTGATTTGATTTGATTTGTCCTTTTTTTTAACTCATCATAATCGGTTTGGTTTGAAAATCACCTCTCAACTCAACCAAAGCGACCATGCTTACACCTATATGCAAATTTCTTAATTTTACTTTATAATTTTTTAAAAGAAAATACTAAATTCTATCATAGAGTAATCAAAATACTAAATCTAATTTTAGAGATTTTTTCTCTCTAAAAATTTCGTCCTAAGAAGGTAAATAATGGATGGGTTGGGTGCACCCCTTGATATAGGGAAAATTACAAGAATGAACGAATGCCAAGTATGTTTATTCATTTCTGTTTATGTTAGTTCAAGTTTTGAAAATATGAAAATGTCCGATTTTGAGTTTACAATTGTAAAAATGTCAAGGTATGTTTATACATATATTTAGTGTTCATCGTTGTTCATTATTATTCACATGTTGAGAGAACAAAAGTGACATTTTTGTATTTTAAAACATGAAATCTGACATTTATATAATTATGAACTAGAATCTGTATATAAACAAAAATGAACAAAATACACTAACATTTCTATCATTTCAAACTCAGAACATAGTCGTTTACATAATTATCTCCTTGAAATAGTTAAACCCTTTAGGGTCCAAATCCTATTAAAATTACGACATAAATGGAGTTGTGAATGTTATCCTTATCCCTTTAAAATAGAAAATTAGCCGCCATATTAATGTAAGCTTCATGCCAAAAAGCTTCATGACCGAGTTTATTTTCATAAATTATTGACGTTGAAAACGATAGGTCTATTTCATTTGTTTACATGTCTCTCCACCTTTCCACCCTTTCATCTAGACTTATCAAAACATAAATAATCAACTTTAAAAATGCATATTGTAAAAATATTTAAAAAAAACATACAATTATAAAACTAATCAATTTAAAATTCTATATTATGCAAATAGTTAAATTTTTAAATTTATATTTACATTTATAAGTTTATAAATTATAAAATAATCAAATTTAAGTTCATGTCTTCATATATTCAAGTTGTTCCCAGGGACGGACCCAGGTGGGTGCCAGTGGGGGATCGTGCCCCTACCGGCGTCGGCGGTGCCCCTAAAATGAGTGTTCCGTCCGAAAAAAATTGGTTTGTGCCCCCACCGGAGCTGGTGTAGTGGTGGGGGCACCACCGAGGCTGAAGGAGGAAGGGCAGGATTTGGGTGGAGCGTGGTGCAGTGGCAAGGAAGAGAATTGGTGGCCGGAATCACGGTGGTCAGAGGAAGAAGAAAGAAGAGGAGCAGCGTGGAGAGAGATGTGTGTGGTGGTCGTGCGTCGGTTGGGAGTTTTGTGTCGGCGGCTGGAGGTCAAGAATGGAGAGGAGAAGGTGAGATGGTGGTGGCAACGAAAGAGAGACGTTGGTGGTCGGAGAGGGAGAGGGAGATCGAGAGAGAGGAGCATGTTTTTGGAGGAAAGGTGTCGGCTGGCTAGGGGAAAAAAGAAGGAAAATATTTAGGGTTTGGTTTATGTAGGGATTTTTAGGGTTAGGTGTGGGTCATAGATATTATCTAGAATACCCTTGTGCATGTGTTTTTATTTCTTTTTCTACTCTAATGTCTTTTTCTTCTTTATTTCGTAAATTTAGGCGTAAACGAAAAAAATCGTATACTTATATTTATTTAATTAATTTAATCTACAAAAATCATATATTCATTTATTTTATTTAAATTAAAAATATCTTTAATTTAAATAAATCTGCTTACGAAAAAATTTGATTTTTCCTTCAATATTCCTCATTTAAATTTTAAATTTTAAAATTTAAAATTTTCGGGGCATTACAGGTGGAGGAGATGCTGGTTGTTAGATGGCGACTGGCTGCGTGTAGAAGGGTCGAGCATGGTAGGGTTTTGCTTTGTGAAGAAAAGGGGCGAAACGATGTCTCAACTTTTTAATTTTTTTTTAAAATACCCAGGGCAAAACGACGTCGTTTTGGTCCTGGGTAAATTTTTTTTAAGTCGTTTTGACCCGATTTTAAAAATGGGTCAAACGACATCGTTTGGTCCATCTGTTTTAAAAAAAATAAACTTATACTCTTATCATTTCTCAAATACCAACAATGTCGTCCATGCTACCTTCCTTCCCTCTCTCGGCTCCCGGCTTCTCAACGACCAGGCACCACCGCAGCTCTCCGGACGCCAACGACGCTCAGGCGAGACGCCGTGCCCTGTCAACCACTGTGCTGCCTCCCTCCTCTGGTGCCCCCATTACAAAAATTTCCTAGGTCTGTCCCTGGTTGTTCCAAAACATATGTAAATTTAAATCGAACTATTTTTATGATATAAAATTTCAAATGAGTTATTTTTGCAATTGAAAATTTTTAGAATACTGTACACATATAATCACTACTATTTTTTATTTTTTGAGGTCTTAATATTTCTGAAGGTTGTATTCATTAAATGTCCCAAAGGCCTAATCCATTTTCTATTTTTAGTTGCTTGCTCAAGAGGTCAATGTACTCCTTTTTTTTTTCATTTTTAAAAAAGTTTGAGAAAACGTACTCTATTTTTATCTATAAAATGAGCTAAGTAGAGTTCAAACCTCAAAAAAAAAAATCGATGAGAGAGCAAATGCGTAGTAAGAGATTTATCCAGACAACGGAGTGCTCATCAGAATTTACAAAAAGATCAACTCATGGGACGGCTTTACACTACGCTACCACATAAAGAAAAAGTACTATATATATTTAGACTTATAACATGTTGTAATCACATTGAAGGAAATTTACCATTTAGAATTTGACTCATGACATTAAACGTGTTGCAGGTGAGGAATTTGGGGCTGCGCATTTTTAATCATCGCTAACATGTGCGTCTTAAAAAAAACACGTGCCAGGGTTCAATAATTCTATCCTAAACACTTGGGACCGCTAAAACCACTCTGATTTGACTTTTCGTTCAACTATAAAACCAAACTGAATTTTAAAACTATTTATTTTTAACTTGAAAAATTCTCTAATTTTTTAAAAATTTCCTATAATTGTTAAATTTAAAATTATTACCAACGCTCTCTTATTATTGAAAGCCGAATCTATAAGTAAAATAAGAATAATGATTTGGCTTAATTTTATAGTATATTTTTTTATTTATAAAAATATAAATATTTTAAAATTTTTTATAAAATAGTAGTTTTTACTTTTTTAATTACACTTTATATAGATTGGAATTTTTATATATAAATTTAATATAAACTTTATGCAAATTTTATATATAGATTTAAATATTTTTATGTATAAATTTATATTAATTTTCATAAATTTAAATATAATATAAATTTCTTACTTAATATGCACTAAATTATTATGTTTTTTATATATTTTTTTTAAATTAACTTATATATAATATTTTTATCATTTTAAGTTAAATATTAACTTAATACAAATAAAAAATAAAAATATGATATATATGCAATCAACCCTAGATCTAAAGTTTATAATTTAACAAACACAAAAATCAAAATGAAATTTTCTTTTCATTGTATATAGCCAAATTCAAAATCTAAAGATCATTGATGCATTCAAAGTGTCAACGGTCAATTCTGGTTGACCTTCAATAATTTAATAAATTATTTAAACATTAGTATATGCAATTATACAAAATACTAGATTATTATTTCATTCACAACTGTATCATTATTGTATATATGTTTATATTTAATTTTTTTAATTAATTCCAGTATAGCTAAGGATCTTGATGGACCCATCACAACAATACTTTAGAGTGCAGCACTGATTGTTTTGGTTATAAATTGTGCCTTTTATTCTTATGTTTATTTTTTAATCATTATCTTTCAATTAATTTTTGAATTAATTAATTAGAATAAATATTATTCAGTAAAACAATAAGATAAATAAGTGGATAACTAGAATAACAGAGGCTCCTAATAATGAATCGGTTGTCTTAGTTTATTTTGCAGGGATAATTTCATATATGCCTCATTTTTATTTTTTATTCATAAGTTAGTTAAAATTTAGAATTATTTATATTTTTAGTTAATTATAAACATATTTTAGTTTCAAAGTATATAAAGTTGATATACAACTTAATTATTTAAAATGATAAAAAGTTATATAAAATTTAATATTCAAAAATTCCATAAAAAAAATAACAATTTATTATATATCAAGTTAAAAGTTTATATTAAGTTTAAATCAATAAAAATGATATAAATTAATGCATAAAAATATTTAAATTTATATATAAAGTTAATATGAAGTTCATAATAATTTTATACTAACAAAAACTTCATTTTGTACAATATGTAATTAAAAAGTAAAAAATATTACTCTGCAAAAATTTTAAAACAGTTATATTTCTACAAATAAAAAAAAACAGAATGTACTGTAGGGTTTAGGGTTGTCATAAAGTTGGTTTCAGATCCCTAGCTCTTTTTTAATGGGTTAAATTGATTTCTTGAAAAGAGTTGAAAAAACAGGTACGTATAGATTTGGTTCAATAAATGATGAAGATTGTTTAAAAATATTTTGGAATAATTCAGAGTGTTAAACAAAGATTGCATGTGGTAATACGATTATGTACACGGGTGTGTAGAGTGACAGTATAACACATCCCAAGATTACACGAGCGTGCATTCTGTGTATTGAAACATGAGACTGCACAGACAATCTTGTAACTAGATGATAGCGTAGCAGGATGAAGTGACATTATGTCATTAGGTGTGGCATAATATCCTAATAAATTATTACTATTATTATTATTATTATTATTATTATTATTGTTATTATTATTATTATTATTATTATTGTTATCATTCTTATTATTATTGTTATCATTCTTATTATTATTGTTATTATTATTATTATTATTATCACTATTATTATTATTATTATTATTTCTTATTATTATTATTATTATTATTATTATTATTTTTCTTATTATTATTATTCTTATTATTAATTATTATTATTATTATTATTATTATTATTATTATTATTTCTTATTATTATTATTATTCTTATTATTATTCTTATTATTATTATTATTCTTATTATTGTTCTTATTATTATTCTTATTCTTATTATTATTATTCTTATTATTATTCTTATTATTATTCTTATTATTGTTATTATTATTGTTATTATTCTTATTATTATTATTATTATTATTATTATTATTATTATTATTATTATTATTATTATTAAAATATTCATTATTTTAAATCTACTCTTATATTTTCATTTATATTAATAAAATATTCATATTACATTTGATTTTACATTATTTTAAATATCCTCTCATTATTTTAATGAATAATTTTTTTTAACTAGATTATTTTTAATTACCATCTTTTATATGAACTCTTATTATTTTAATTATATTATTTTTAAATTTTAGGTTATACAAATTTCTCCTATACAAATAATAAAAATTTCATTCTATTTGTTATTTAATAATCATTTTTTTAAGTTTACATAATCAAAATAATACAAATAATTTTTTTTTACATGTGCAATATTCTGTCAAAATTCAACTTAAATTATTTCGTCAAATTTTGACGGTAATGTAAATAACACAAATAACATTTTTCCCATCACATATAATGTCGAATGTCGATGTTATATTTTACGTCTAATTTCGAAGCAATATATGCTGAACCTGCTAGGCAATATGCCCACTAGGCGGACTGATTTTCCGTCTAAAGTCGACATTAATTTTTATTTTTAAACTCGACGATAATCCCCGGTCCCCAGTCCGGATAAACTTTACGTCAAATTGCAAGTAGTCTTTTTTGCGTCTAATTTTGACGTAAAATAGCGTTGAAAGCCGACATTTTTAAGAATTACGTCAATCATTTTTGCATCTTTTATTTTGCTTCAAATTTTGACGGAAAGTTTCTTTTTTTTGGTCAAAATGTGAGGCAAAAATAATGATGCAATTGCCCAATTTTCTTGTAGTGTTGCTCGTGGTAAATTCGAATTCTTGCGAGACATACTGTCTCACTTGTCCATCGTCACCGATCAAGGAAGGACTTGAGGAGGTATTAGAGGTAATGACAGTCAGTATGTGTAGATAGACTTTACAATAGTTTACTAGTAATCTACTTCTAAGTAAGTACAATATATACTCTTATATCTGTCGGCATACATATGACTGCTTTTCCTCTCCCATCAATTCTCCTTACATACGTTATCATTATGCCACATAAGTCAGATCCATCGTCCCAAAAAACGTTGCTGTAAGTTTAACTCAACAGTTGTTTTATAGCATAAAACACTTATATGGACCCCATGCATTAATTTCTACACGTCTAACTTTGTTTAAACAGAGAAAAAAAGCAATAATGTCTAATGAATTGTCCCTTTCATATTAAAAATCCATTATTTACCCGATCTATATTTGCCTGTGAAGGTACTAAAGTTTCTATATATATGCGTATTATAGCTAGTGGAAGCACAATATACACACACACTTGATTAGCATCGTGTATTTTTCCACTTAATTTATTGGAAAAAACAATGCTTGCCCTTGCCTCTACTTCTTGTTACATTCCATATGATGATATATCACGATACATATCAAAGCCTGCAACAAGGAAGAAGCAAAGCCAATCAAGATTATTTAATCCACA
>CANYCX011448230.1:0-21636 GCA_948193385.1 Breynia disticha f. nivosa | reverse complement strand
AAAACCGTAACCTCCAAATTTTCCTCTTGCAACTTCCCTACTTCCTTCTTCAAGCTCTGAATCCGCGCTTCTTGCTCCGCCCGTATATCTCCGATCACTATCTTCATTCTTTGAAGCTCTTCTTTCGCCGCCGCCAGTTCTTGTTGTAGAATCATTTTTTCGTCTGCTAGTCTCCGGATTTCGTTTTGTAGTTCTCGGATTTCGTTTAATAGTTCCCGGATTTCAACCCGTCGGAGCTCCAGTTCTTCGAGGTGCGTTGGTGGCGGATGTGGAGGTTGGCCGGGGAGGAAGTCCCGCGGCGGCGGCGGTGTTCGTATGGGTCGCGCGGAGTTCGGTTACGACCGATCATTGTATTTTTTTAGTATATAATAAATTAATTAAAAAATGATCACTGAAACTGAAATTTACAAGATCAGAGAAGAGAGCCTTGGCTGTGAGAGAGAACGAGTTCTGCGGCTTCTTCCTCGAGTCGCTTCGATTTTCCAGCCAATATCGTTGACAATTATCCAGCTACACATGCTACTGTAAGAAGATTGTAAGTTCGACACTCAAAAACTATTTTTAATTAATTTTAATTTTATATCTTTTAACTCAGTGTCTTCTGCAATTTTAATACATTATTTTCGTTGAACGTACATTTCAAGTCTTTAATTATTGATTCATCAAACGTCATTTTATTTTGAAATTGTAAAAAATAATAACAATAAAAAAGATTAGAAAATAAAATACTAATTGTTAACGTAAACACATCAATAATAAAATGAATAAATAAATATAAATTCAGCAGCATTAATTATGTTATAAATTTTTTTTTGGGTGTCGTAAATGTACACTTAAGCAAATTTTAGTGTAGATTTTTCTTCAGGAAACAAGCTTCCCATTGGATGGCAGTTTTGCCTGTATACATAAGGTCTACCACCATTTGTTGAATGATATATCGAATTTTTGACGCATCGACATAAAAGAAAATATCATGTTATACTAACGAATATTTTTAAAAAAGTAACTGCTCCTCGGTCAACTCTGTATAAAATTTTTTTAAAAAACATTCGTTGGATCAATCATCATTGAAATTTTGACTTTTCTTGAGCACATATAATGTCAAATTTGTTTGAACTCTTTTTAATTTTTTGTTAACTCGTTGTTGATATCACATTGTTGTGTCACAAAAAAGAATTCATACTCTAGGTTATCATCATCTAAAATTCTTGTATTTTTATGTAAAATGTAATCATTATTTATTCATTGAATATTTTTGAATTTTATGATGTAAATTATTTCATGTTAAAAATTACCAGTGAATTCATCAATAATACTCAATGCGAGATATGACATGTTGAACGGCAAAGCGACATCCTTATTTATGGTCCTTGTATCATCTCTGTTGAGTTTGTCTTTATTTATGACAAATATAGATTTATCAAGTGATGACACACACTCAGTGATTTGAGGTATTTGTGCTTTCATCATATCTAATTTGGTAAACATTAATAATTATTGGTTAAAAAATACATTAATTTAATAATAAGCATACATACAAATATTTTGAAATATTTGAAGGAAAATTCACATCATCTAATATTAATGTATAAAGAGTATTATATTGTCATCATTGAATATTTTGCATAAGAAAATAATTTATCCAAAAAAATAACAATAATAATTTGATTATTGTGATCTATTTAAAGATTATAAATAATATTTGATTTTAACAAATACTTATCTTATCATGGTAGATATTAAATTTATTTATTTGTCTTTATTTTCTACAATTAAAATAAATTTATGTAAATTAAAATTTTGAAAAATTACTCGTACATAATTTTTAATTTAATATAGCATATAGATATAAATAACTATATTTGCTTGTTGTTCAAGACTAAGAAAACTACATATATTATTTATACATAATGCTTTTGGCCTAAAGTATAAATTTTTTTCATTTAATCTCTATTTCATTGCTACATATCTTTAAGACTAAAGAGTTGAAAACCTTTCCCCTGTTCTATAATTCCAATTTCCAATTTTCATTTCATAGCAAGTTAATAGTGCAACTAAGCCACTTGATAAAACTGACATCATAAACAAATTAGAAGTAGACAAAATATGATTTTTAACAAAAAAAGTGAAGGGAAAAAAAGCCAAGAAAAAAAAATGAAATAAACTAAATACTCCATATAATAAAATAACAATATTAGTACACTTTGTTTACTAATCACCCTTTTCATGTTGGATTTTTGTACCATTAACTTATTTATTTCCATGAATCTCATCACCATTTTGTGGTATTTTTGTACCATTCATTTCTTCTAGTATTTTTCTTAGCCAAAGTTGCTGCCTATTCCCCTCTTTTGTCTTATTTGTCTTAACAATTTCATAAATACACTTCATCTCTTCTTGTGACCCAAATCGGCATTCGTCTCTTCATTCTCACTGTTGGGAAATTTACAATAGTGTCTTCCTCAGCTTCCCACCTACGTTCAAATCAAGAAATAGTCCTTCTTTAATACACCACATGTCAACTTAAACTCAATCTAAAGTTGGACCAACATGTGAATTTATGTTGTTGTCGTTTGTAAGAAGTAAAGAAGATAAGAAAATACGTCTTTTCCATGTTCAATATAAAGAAAGATGGAGAAAAAATGCCTTTGGCGACCCCTACCTAAGAAGCACCTCGGCCGGCTAGCAAAAGATTATATAACCCAACAGGCCTATCTAGCTAGGATTTTGCCTTTTGTCAACAAACAAAATCAATTTTTTGAGATTTTTACTATGAATTCTCATGAGTTCGGGACTTAATAAGATAAGTACCTGTAGCTTCTAGGTGCAATAAAAATAAATTTAAATCTTTAATTTATCGTGTAAAAAACTATTAAACAAGAAAAGTCGATAAGTACAGTTTTCATATTAAAAATCACTCAATTTTCCACCCACTTGTTAGATTTTTAGTTTGGTAGTATCCTCAGAGATTGTTTTCAAGATTTGGGTTTGCATTATAAATAAATAATATTTTATTGAAAACAATCAATTGTCAACCTATAGCTTAGCTCCTACAAATCATGAAGAAGGGTTGAGGATTAATCACTTTTGTGAGTTAAACAAATGTTATATCAAGCACCATCTTAGGATGAAAATTCATTGAGCTATGTGTTGTGGTGATAGAATGAAGCATCAAATATATCTATTAATCTTTTCACTATTTGTAATGTGCGTTACATATGAAATGCATCCACTAGGTTTGTTGATGTAAAAAATATACTATAGTATTGTAAAACTGTGTAGTGATACATATTGTAAAACTCATTAATACAAAGTAAATTAGTTTTTATAAGATCTATAATTTATATTATTATAAATAATTTAATTTTTATATTGTTCATGTATATATTTGTGGGTTTATGAACGATATAAGTTGTAAAACTTCTCATACAAAATCAATTAGTTTGCATAAGATCCACGATTCACATCGTTATAAACCACTTAACAGTATTGTATCTGATGTGGAATAAGTTTCCAACAAAGATTAACTAATTATACTTCAAATTCTTGATTATTGATGCTATGTATTCTCAAGAAGACTGGATTTAGTTTATGGATAAAGAGTACGAAATTTGTCGGAAAATGTATTTTCCGACTTCTCTATTTCCGACGAACGTTTTCCAACGAATCTTATCAAAACAATTACACTTTTTCCAACAAAATTCGTCGGAATCCAGTCGTCGAAAAATGTCTTTTCGTCAAAAAATAGTGAAAGAAAATGGTACCTAAATTGAGTAACCAAGCGGTGCAAGAAAATAGAAGCTTCAAGTCTAGCCAAGTCAAGTCCTGGACACAACCTTAGACCACCTCCAAATGGTGTGAAGTTACTACCATTCATGTCTTTATCCTTAAGAAAATCACCACAACTCAATTAAATCCTTAATTTCATCAAAAACCAATGACAATCACAAAACCAATTATTACCAAACTGAAATAAGTTGCTTACTTGCCACCTCCATGGATTGAAGTGATAAGGATTATCATAGTGAGTTTCATCAAGATGCACTGATCTGAAATAAGTGAAAACACACCAATCTTTTGGTATTAAATACCCTTTTATCTCTATATCTTTCATGGCCTTCCTCATCACTCCAATTATAATGTTTCCCATTCTTAATGTCTCTGTAATTACCTGTACCAAATTAAAAATTAAAATTAATTAATTGGTTAATTGGTCTTTGTGGGTTTAGTCATTCTTTAATTATTATAGATAATAGAGTGGTTAGTCTGTAATTAACTTACAGTTTGAGTAAATGGTAGTGATAAATAATCACTCCAACACAATGCTTCTCCAAGTTGATCTTTCAGGTTTTTCAACTTCATGTTTTCCTCCTGAAAAAACATGTAATATCCTTCATTTTGAAAATTATAAGCATTGTATGTACTTCAAATAATAATTAATTAACAAAAAATTACAATCCATTCATGAAAATTTTTGAAATTACCAACATAAAAAAGCTAAGCACCTCTAAATTAGAACCGAAAAACAATTGGATAGTTGGTTTATTGGTCGAACAAACGGTTTACTCAATGAACGAATAATTTAAAATAATATAAATAAATAAATACGTACTGTAAAAAATAACATAATTTTTTTTTTCAATACTCATAAAATTGGTCCAGTTGATCGATTTTCTACAAATTTAATACCGATTCACCTACATACCGATTTAAATGATAAAGTCAAATCGAACCAACGATCAATTTATTGATCGACCAGTTTAACCGACTAACTTAATCTAGTTTTTATAAGACTACGTTGTAGATTCATATATGTCCTCTTCTGCTGCATGTGGACATAGAGAAAAGATACTAACGAACGTACGAAAGTTACAGTCCACACGTGGAATAGGAAAGCCATGACATTGATAGGTTACCCTACTACGAAATTCACCTCCAACATAAATTTATGAGTATATATTTATAATATGGTACGAATGATATGGATTTAATTCTTGAAATGTTTATGTTATAAATAATAATATTTGATAAAAAAATAATGCAATACAATTATAATACGATTAAAATGAATTGACAACTTTATTTTTTTTATTGGTTACAAAATTTTACAAAAAAAGTTGAATTGAACAAAAAATCTCAAAGAGACCTACAATTAGGGATCGAACCCCGCATCTTTAATGTGCTAGTTAATTCATTTTATCGCGGAAAGGTAATTCTATAAACCCAAGTTATACTAGAAGGGGTTGAAACCAAATTGTACACGTTTCTATGAAAATTGAACTGTTATTTTATATGTTTACTCTCTGAAAATGTTAAAAGCTACTTATTTTGTTTGATTTGGACTCGAAGTTCCCATAATTAATGTGATTTAGACTCTAATAATGATGGAAATTAATATATTAGTTGTCATATTTCTGACCAGGTCTTCTTATCTCTTCTCAGAAAAAAAGAGAAACGTTGATGCGGACCCTTTCCAAACCCTAACATTAATTGTTATTTCATTATTTCCTTCCACTTGTGCCTAGCTAGATGACATTGACCCGATCAACCATCGAAATGAATTGTAAGAAACAAAAGATAAGAAATCTGAAAAGGACGTTTTAAAATAGCGTAAAAATAGACGAATTTAGAATAATTTACGAGTAGACACGACAAGAGAACGAGGCTGGAGAAAAAAATACGATAAAAGAGACGGAAAATAGTGCATACCGTTAATTGTTGGAGAGCGGCGGGAGAATCGGAAAGGTATTTGACGGCGAGAGTCATGAGAAGAGGAACGGAATCTTCGCCGGGAATCATAAAATTAATCATATTATCAGCTATTAAATCATCTGTTAAATGCTCATTTGCATCATTAATCAAGATTTCCACCACGTCTTTCGGTACCGTCGAGATGCCGCCGCCGCCACTACTCTCTCTCTTCGATTTGATTATCTTTTCAAGTAGTCTGACCATTTTCTTCTTTGCCTGCAACGATCGTCAATGTCAATCATTTTCGATGTTTATGCAGACAAGATTATGTTTCCGACAGTTGACTAAGTCATCTTAGTTGAGTTGATTATTGTAATAATTGAACTTGCCTGTAAAGAGCGGTAAAGTTGAGTTCCAGGAAAGTTTAATGGAAGAGACATAAGGCCTGAGATGAATTCTTGGAACTGTTCCTTCAGTAACTTCATTTCTTCACCTGGATCCAGACTAATCAGTGCCTTGACTAGAACTTGAAAGGCAATCTGGGAGACAAGAGAGGATGATTATGAGTCATTTGCAAAGACAATATGATTCATGCAAAATAATTATGAGCCCCATAAACTGTCTTCTTATGTTACTTCCAACATAATCATATCGAAAGTTATGTAGAAGCTGGAGATGATGATGATCAACTTCAAATCTCAATCATTTCTGAACCAAACATTTGACCATTAAAGAAAAAAGCAAAAAGAGAGAGACTGACGTTTTTGGTTTCATCTTGCATGAGAATGGGTCGATGTGGAGTCCATTTCAGCATGGATTCTCGAACATAAGTCTGCATATCTCTGGTGATTTGAGCTTTAACAACTGGAGACTTAAAGAAAGATCCAATAAGACCATGAATTCTTCTTTGTAAGCTTCCATTGATAGACAAAATGGAAGATTTTCCCATCAACTCGGTTAGAGATTTCGGATAAGAAGGAACAAAGAACTTGGCATCGCTTTGTAGTATAATCTTGCTCACTTCTGCATCAGTTGAAACAATCGTTGGACTTCCAAATATATGTGACTTGAACACCTTCCCGTACCTAAGCAACAATCAGAGTCAGCCCTAATACTCAAGCAAATGAAATCACCATGGAAGATACAGAAAATACTTACATGGATCGACGTTTGTTCATGAAACTTTCTGGTCGGTCCGAGTAAGCACAGGAAACAAAATCTATGGTCTCACCAATAACAGGCCAACCAAGACTGCCTAAAGGAAGAGCTGAGATTCTATTATCAGACCCCGACGATCTATACTGATAGTTTTTGAAGTGAATTAACGTTATGAAGAACAAGATTACTGGTGCGAAAAACACAATAATCCAAGAAAAACCGTCCATTGTAAGGTACGGCAGAGAGATATTTGGTGTATCTTTGTTGTTTAGTTTGGTCTGGTTTGGTTTGCTTAAATAGAATAATCATGGTGAACACGAAGTGATCATGACAGCATTTTTGACAGGGATGTGTTGAATGCACGCGTGGGAATGGAAGTGTGGGAGAGAAAGAATATTTGTTTCGGGTGACATTTCGGATTGACGGGTTGTAACTGTGTAAACATTAGAAAATTGAATTCGTGTCGTGTTTAATTGTGTGTTCAATATTCGTATTATCGAATCAGAAATTATGAGCACTTCTTCACTATTCACACTTGCATTTTTTTAAAGAAGATTTAGAAATGTCATGCATTGCATTGTGTAATGAAGTTGTTGTATTTGTTGGCTTTAGATGGGTCGAGCCATGTTCTGTTCACCCAACTGAACTAAATAGATTCTCTACAAGAAACTTTTATTACAACTAATCAAGAAGTAATTATTATTTTTCCCTCCATTCTTGTTATTGAATAGATGAATATAAAATACTGTAGTTGAAAATACTCATAAAAAAGTATTTATTATTAATTAAATTACGGAGAGATTCTATTTGTTGTGAATCATATTCTCGTGCTAGACCTTACCGTTGAAGAATTGTTCGTTTTGGCTTGACGGATTGTTATGATTTTGCCTTAAAAAAATTCCTAGTAGTTGGAGTAAGAATGTATTTATAACTTGGTCAACTAGGGATGCATATGAGTATTGATGTCATTACATAAATTTAGAAGTATAATTATGGATTGATAGGTTAATTAACATTGGCAGCTCGTCTCCAACATTAAATAATTCATAGGAATTAAGAGTTTTTTTAAGTTAGTTGAACAGAATAAATAGTTAATTAGGTGATCATGAAGAATTATATTTGATAGACAATAGTACGATACGATTAGTCGATTCCGACGCGACGAATTGAAAAATGATGCTCATAGAATAAGGAAAATGATAGAAAGAGTCCCCACAAAGTGCATGATTGGCATTGGAGGAGAGTCTGGATTTGCAGGAGGCATCGTGCCTTCATGTGATCCTCAATAACTCCAAACCCACATTCTTCATCATCACCATCTTCATTTACTCACAAAGTGTTGGTTAGACGGACAATTCAACCTTCTCATAAAAGCTTGAATCCAAGTTCGAGTCTAAGGAGAGTCGCCCTCGTGAGAGAGGAGCCGTGCCTATCACTCCGAACTCGAATTAATCTCAGCCAATGTGTCGAAAATACTAAAAAGTTCAGACAAAAAAAAATCACCCTCTTCATCTTCGCTCCCTCTCGCTCTATTGTTTTAGGAAACATCATACACTATTAATATTTATAAGTTATACATTCAACTACTTAATCCATAAGTCCATCCTTTTTTTTCTTACGTGAATTCAGCGGTAAAGAAGGTCGAATAACACGTTGAGGGTACAGATTCGATCCTTGAATCTGTAACAGCATTAGGGGACATACAGGTTAATGTTAACATGATGATTCATCAGGTTTCGTTGAAACTCCTTGCTCCTCGTTAGTGTAATAAAATTTTGTAAAAAAAAAATTAATCCACAAATAATATCACACTCCACATGAACTATTCATATTATCTTCCTTTTATTCTCATTATTAGTCTAACCAATGTTATGTATTAACAATTTCTTTCTTGTACTTTATGATATAAACAATATGAAATTATGTATTTTTTAAATTATTCAATATTTAAATGTCTTTTAATGTTTATCAATTTATTTTTAAGTTCAATGAATTCATTAAACGTGAAAAATTAATTCCTCTTTTTAAAAAATTGATCAATTATTTGTGTCTTTCTCTTTATTGCAATGACATCGAATTATTTCATAATTAGGTATTTCCTTCGATATTTTATTGGATTATATATTTTTTTTCAACACAAGCTTTTCAAAATGTTTAACACATTTTAAATTTTAACTCAAAAATTCTCAACCAAAATACAATATAAAATATCAATTTAAGGAGTGTAAAAGTGCATGCCCTCTATTAACTTGAAATATCAAAATACCCAAAAACCAAAGTAACTAAAATTTAGGTCTATTCTGAATATTTCATAGTATAATTTTCGAGATTTTTAGTCATATTCAGTTTTTAATTCATAGTCAAACCGTCCCGACTCATATTCACCTCTATCTCTATTTTCATTTCAGAAGACCCCACACATACTTTACAAACCATATTAAAAATTAAAAAGAAGTGATTGGTACACAAATATGAAGGAGACTTTGGAGTAGGGTTGGACGTTCGGTCGGTTCGGTTCAAACCAAACCGAAATATCAATAAACCAAACAAATTGAAGTATTTGGGCAAACCAAACAATTGAACCGAATTTTAGTTTATAGCATAAAATTTATCATGTGAACATTAATTAATAGCTAATCATTGTTGCCCTCACACATAGTGTTTTATACATAAATAACAATGGAACAAATGGAATGAACTATAAAGCCACCTCTTTTTTTTTAGAAAAAAACTTTATTTAAAATATATCATAATTAACTTTTTGCCAAAAATCTTTTTTGACTGCTTAGCAAATAATGTGAAATTAAAGTGGATCTCTTTTGTAGTTCTTAATTGTATAATTATATGTTAAACTCCATCACTAATCCTTCCTTAAAACTACTTTCTCAAACTACCTAACTTATGATTATGAATATTTTTATTATTTAATAAATGTATGATAATTGCACTACATCTCACTCGATCTTTTTATCTTTGATTTGTGTCATTTGAGAACCCTAGAGAATATATTGGATGGTATTTTTCTAATTAAAGTGTCAATTTTTGACAAAATAAATGATGTTTGACTACACATTTATGACACGATACGAATGCAAATTTAATGTTTATAATTTTTTTGTCATAAATAATGATATTTAATAGAAAATAGCTTGACACAACTAACATAAATTGATATATTTATTCTCAATTACTCACTCTGTCTCAAAATAGATGTCGTTTTAAGGAATTTTTTTTCATATTATGTGTCATTTTGTACTACCAATGCAACATTGAATAATTTATTCTAATATTACCTTCATTAACTCTATATTTTCAATACAAATTTAATTTAGTGGTTCTTTTAGTTATTTCAAATAAAAATTTAAAATAGTCAATTAAACTCTAACTTAAGATATATTATATATATTTTTAATTTGTGTGCATAACCTTAATCGATATTTATTTTGAGATGAATGAAGTAGTTTTTTTTAGGGAAAAGAGTATTTTAAGTGCTTTCTTGAAGAACATTTTTTCTTGTTACAAAATTTTAAGAACAAAATCAGGTTAGCTCACGAATCAAGACTAGAAAATTTCAAAGAGTTCTGACGTTGTTATAGATACATGAATTGAACTCCCACTTTCAGTGTGCGGTTTATTCTTTCTAACCGCTGAACTCACGTACGAATGAAGTTTCTTTAGAGGAACATGGCATTATAGATGTGGGGAGGAAAACTAAGTAGAAGGTAGTTTATGGTGGGGTGTGTGGGGTTAATGAGTAGGTTGCATATTGGTTGGTTATGTCCACTTGGGAATTGTGAATGACTTGTATTCATTAGTCCCATCTTCTCACAATCTCTCTTCAACTCTCAACTTTGATTGTATTATATGCAAATTTCTAATCCTATTCATCTCCTTTTATTCATGTCAATTCAGATTCTACCCACTCAAAGTAATCTCTTAAGCTTCAACACTTCCTAATATGACCAAATTTGACATCAATGACTCACTTCCTTGCTTTTGCTTCATTCCTTCCCCCTCACGACATTATTTTTCTCCTCCATTCCTCCAACTTAGACTTTGATTCTTTAGCACTAAAACCAATTAAATTTCAATAATAATGACAATAATAACAGAAATTGAGAATCAAAGCTCTCGTTTTTGAGGTTGAAAACTTCTCACTTCCACACCGGAAAGAACTCTTGATAGTTACAAGCTGAGAAAATATTAGGGTGAGAATATGATTGTGAGAACACGTAAGAACATATTAAAACAAAGTTGTGAATTGAATAATCAAATGTTTTTTGTTGTTATAATACATAAAATTCAACTTCATGTTATGTAATTTAACTGTGTTCTCACCGTTCTTAGAGAATCTTATTGTCGTGCAAAAAGTCCTCTGCAAATTGTTGGTTTGGTAACAAGTATGGTAATTGGTACATCGAAAAAGATGCTTCTGTTTTTCACTCCCCTGTGAAAGGAGTCACATTTGAATCAAAGCAAGAACAGTCAATGAAAAAAAAGTCAAAATGGTAAAAGAAAATGGACTTTTTACAAGATTTCATCAAGAAGCAAACATTTATACATAAATGGTGTGTGAAAGCTTCATCCACACTAATTCCATGTTGCTGAAGATGTTGAGTTAGATATTTGGAATGGATTTAGCTTTGATGAATTGTTTGAGAATTGCTTTCTCCTCATCAAGCCGCTTCTTCTCTTCTGCATCTTTTGGTTTGATCTTCCTTTTCTCTTCTAACATCCACTTAAACAGTTGGCGTTGCTCGTTCTCTGGAATTGGTTCGCGAGGTTTTGCTGGTGCTGGCACTGGTACGGAAGGCAATGGCGTGGAACTCTCTGTAGGACCAGATGTTGAAACTGGAGTAGACGGGACATTACCGGGAACTGCTTCGTCGCCTGTGTCCTTTTTCTTGGTTCTAATGAACAAGTAGGCTGCATCGTTTAAACGAAATCAGTCATGAGAATGGAACATTATCCAGAATAAAGCTCTAATATCATGAAAAGATCTAATAAATATAACCACAAATCTTGATGGTGGGGGTAAGCAAAACAATATTTCCTCGACTCCATAACAATACAGAATTGAATCAAAAGGAAAATAGTGAGCAATGCTGCAGTACAAAGTAATATACTAAGATTGCCCACATAAAAAAAGCAACACACTTGAATCATCAGGAAATGTACACTATCCAACAGTTGGTGCCAATTTTGGTCCCAATCACAATACAAAAACGAAGAAATGGCTGTAATCATGTCATACGTGCTTCTAAGACTAAAACTTCTGAAAAGATCTCTAGAATCAACATTCTTTCGAAGAGAATGTGTTTCAAGAACATGCACTAGCCTTGGTAGAAGATAGGAGGGACCATCTGATTTTATAATGCTTGAAACCAACTATATATGTTTCAATTGGCTGCTGAAGTAAGGCTGCATAAGTCGATCCCTTTCGGTGGTCATTTTAAATAAATAAAGCTCAGAAACTCTCGCGGATATCATTTGTTCAGGAAGGAAAAAGGACATCACATTAACAATAAAGTCAATGCCTAGAAATCAAATGAATACTTTAGTTTCCTCCATTTTAAAAGATCCTGCATTTAAGATGGTGACTGCTACACCAGCATCATGCTTAAATAGGTTAGCTTTAGCCATCATTAAAGAGTGCCTAATTGAATAACTTTCAGAAGGCACTTAATCCAATCACAAAAATAAAAGCATAAAGTCCAGCCGAAATAACCAAAAAAGAACGATATATGCATGGCAATAGGCTCTGTGCAATCATGACAGCCCATCAGGGAGGGTAGAGGATAACTTCCTCTGATCCAAGACATAAAAAACGAATTACGTTCTTAAATCTCAAACAACACAAGTTGAAGTGCCACAATTTCACATAAATGAATATTCAATCTGCAAAGTAAATGGATATAATTGAACTCACTCTCGACAATCTTTAATCCAACACTTCATTTTGTGTTAGAGATGCCGTAGATATTGCCCCCACCCACTTCTCAACCCTTTTTCATACATTTCTTTTCCTAAACAACAGTTAGTGACTCTTTTTGGCATTTGCTGCTACACAAGTTAAATGACAACTCGCACAAACAACAATCTCTGAAGCAACTAACAAAAGCACAGCCCACGTTCTCATCCTAATTTCATCCCAATAAACAAAATACCTACAAACTTCCTTGACTCCACTTACGATGAGCAACTCCATTCAAAATTTTGAAGCGACATTGGTAAAATCATCTTCTGGCAACTATCAAGACTCAAAGAGATTGAAAGTACACATAACAATTCACAACCCAAGCACATGCATCACTGTCGAGTTGCTCGCAACAATGAAAGCTTCTATAATTACAGTCCGTGATGGCACGATCATAAGAATATCAAACATTTGTAATTAACATCAGCACATATAGCTCAACTAAATTCTCAACGAAATAGTCAAGTTCCCATCTTTCTCACCCCTAAACCTAATATCCTTCATTCTCAAGAAATCAAAATTTCCTCCTAAACCGAAACCTGTCCAAAAATCGATGATACTCTTAAACACTGATCCAAAAACACAACATGAAAAACAACCCAACAAAGCCATATCTCCGCTAGAAAACTCCAGATACCTATTACAGTACTCCAACATAACAAATTAACAATCAGCTGCACACCACATGAATCCCAATCCATAAAACAAAACCAAATTCTCAAAATTACCTCCAACAGCAAGATTAACAGCCAAAAGCATAGGCCACAAAAACTTATTGCGTCTCACAAAGGATTCCTTCGGAGGCGGTGGAGGAGCAGGAGGAGGGTCCATGTTATACGACGCGGTGGAAGCAAATGCTGAAGAGCCGAGGCTGAATTTATTCTTCTTTCAAATGCTTTAAAAGCCGAGCTGTGAATTGGAATTAATCAAGTCAGAGATGCAACACCCATCAATGATTGAGGAATTAATAATGGAATAATGAATAAAGACTTGATCTTGAAAGGTATGAAGGAAGAAAGATGGAGTCCTTTTACCACTCTTGGGCCTGTTAGGGAAGAGCTTTGGACCATCTTTCCTCATCGTTAGAAAGATCGATTCCATTCTTTGCTTCATCATCTTACCTTATTTAAATGGGATTGAGAGAATAATAATTTGTGTTTAATCTTATTCACTCAATCATTGGGTGGACAAGCAATTATTTTTAACAACTCAATTACATATTCATTTTGTGATAAATTGAATGTGCCATAAAATAGCTCAATACTATTGTTCAGTTTAGCATGAGAAAATTCTTCTTACTTGTATTATAAGGTTTAAATTAATAAAGATAACATTTATAACTAATAAACTATCTTTTTTTTTTCTTTTAATAATTTGGTACGATATGAGTTTCCATTTTCGAAAGAGAAGGATTTCTAATGCATTTATATGTTTCATCCACCATGGAAAAAACCATGAATACCCTCACACAACACAAAAAAAAAAGTCCTCAATGGAGAAAACCAGAAGGCAGAAGCAACAACATATGAGGAACATAAGATTCATTTTCAGACTTAACGCTATGTTCAAAATATAATATTGCATTCAATTTTTTTTTTTTAATCCAATTCGATGTCTAACGTTTTCATTGTAGTTTAATTAAGGTGTTGATTAATACACTAATAAATAGAAGTTTGTGTTACTAACGGTGTTACATTAGAATTACATTGAAACGTTAAATTGTAATCTTTAACGTTATCAGTTCAAAACGACATCATTTATTATGATAATTGAGATTAAATTATCCAAATAACTCAAAAACTAAAATAAATTCAAATTTTTTACTAAAATTTTCTTTTTCTATCAATCTCACAAAGACTGCTCCTTTTGAATAACTACCAAAAACACCCTTGTTTCAATCTTAAATTATTAATTCTACTACTAAAAATAAGATTCTACCATATTTTTACAAACCAAATACCTTAAACCTGAAATTAGACCCAATACTGTATTTTGAACGATATGTTAAACACGAAATTAAACCTGTATGAGGAACATTTGGATAGTTACAGAAATGTAAGGTTGAACATTTAAGGTTTGCTTGTTTCTAAGAAAGTAGAATAGAAGCTCCCTTCTTACAATGGGGGGGAATGGATTAAAAGATTAGGATTAGCAGTTGATGTGGGAAAAATGGCCCTTTTAAAACTATAGAGTACACAACACCATTCGCTAACTTACACCCCTCCTCAGGGCAACTAATAAATGCCACAGAAATCAGGTCTGAAACATACAAAAAGGTCCCAAACTCCACTCTTACAACTTTTCTTCTTCAAGCTATGTACGCATTTCTATTTCAGTAATTACTTAGTTTAGTTCCAAGACCGACCACCACCCCCATAACCCCTTCCGCGATCTCGATAACCACCATAACCTAAATAATCAGGCACAGCAGGTGACAACTCCTTAGAATATGAGCAATAACACGCAAATTCTCTCTACGTATTGCAACATAGAAAAATTGCCCCATTAGCAAACTGACCTGATGGCGGAGGAGGTGCACCACGGCCCATGGCTGCCAACTCTGAACTGACCTTTTGTCCAGCTTCCTCCAGAATGGTGATAAGTTCCTTCGCATACCGTGCATTAGCAGCTGTGAAGAATGTGTAGGCTGTTCCCTTTGCTCCTGCCCTTCCAGTTCGACCAATACGGTGAACGTAATCCTCGAGAGATCCAGGGAAGTCATAATTTATCACATATTTGACATCCTTTACATCTGCCACAGAAATAATTTTTCAGTTCACTGATCAGGGGACAGATTCCAACAAATATCTGAAACGAAGTTGACAACTCAACCAACTCTGATGGAATTAAACATTCGATGATTCGTTAGAATCATGAATTTTCTTTATCAATGAATTTTCTTTGTTATTGAAATACAGAAACATGTAAGGGTAACATATGCAAACGAATTTAGGCTGACAAAAACAGATGGTCTTGCAATGATGATACTTGTACATACCTAAACCACGAGCAGCAACATCAGTTGCAGTCATTATTGGACTCTTGCCAGATTTGAACTCTGAGAGGACCCAATCTCGTTCCGCTTGACTTTTGTCACCATGAATGGATAGAGCAGGCCAACCATCCATACGAAGCTGCCGTGTTATCTGGTCACAGCCTTTCTTAGTATCCATGAATATTAGAATACGACTTCCATCCATGATATCCTCCAATAGCTTCACCAATCTGAAATACAAAGGGAAAAAAAAAGTAAATTTCTAGTAAAAATTAGTATCATTCTGTATACTACCCGTAAGCCTAATAGTAAAGTGGTAGCACAATACAATGATGAACTACACGAAAAGCATAAGTGTCATACTTGTTATATTTCTGATTCTCAGAAACAATGTCCACAATTTGCCGTATTGCATGGTTAGCCTTTAAATCGGCAGATCCTATTATTACCTGAAAGTGATACAGAGAAAGCCAGTTTAACAGTGACATTTTAACAATAACTAAAAGCTGAATTCAATAGGCTTAAATTTTTAATAGGATAACCACATAAAATAAATAAGCTACTAAGCATTTCAGAGAAAGATGCTTCATATACATAGTTCAAAACAGTTTGGATTTTCTTCAATATAAATCGTATCTCACTGCACTCACATCATATAGACCAATGGAAAAGCTACAAAGAATGATATAAATAAAAAAAATGATATAGAACATGTTACAAGATCTATAGGTATAACTCGAAGAGAAAATTATAGCATTCTCACATAAAAAATGAAGGTATTTTACTTTGTAAGGGTTGTACAGGAACTGCCTCGCCAAATGTTCAACTTCTTTAGGCCAAGTAGCACTCCAATACAATGTTTGACGATCTGGCCGAATCTGAGAGGAAAAACCAGAAGCAACAACATGAGCATAAAAAGTTTGAGAGAGAACAAATTAAATCAATCATGTCTTACATATTAGATCTTTAAGCATTTTTCTAGGTCCACATGGAACCAAATCCCTAGACCATCATTAACTAACGTATTTTGTCCCAAAAGGAAAGGTGGGAACCGCACCTGGGAAACTATTTTGCGAATCTGAGGCTCAAAACCCATGTCTAGCATCCGATCTGCCTCATCCAACACCAAGTATGTAACCCTTCGTAAATTTGTGTGATGTGACTCTAACATATCAATCAGTCTGCCCGGTGTAGCAATCACAATTTCAACACCTGTACAAGAAGAGAGAAAAGAATAAGCAATATTCAAAATGCCAAGTCAAATCAGTATCAAGTAGAGGATTGACAACTCGGCTATAATATGCTCAAACTCCATCAAAATGGGACAGCTAGTTCACCATGCATGCATGACATATCAAAGCAGAAGGCGCCTTTGAACTTAATCATACCTTTCTGAAGATCACGAACTTGAGGTCCCTTCGGAACCCCACCATAAATGCAAGTATTTTTAATCTTTGACGAAGCACCAAATTTAGCAGCTTCTTGTTGTATCTGAACAGCAAGTTCACGCGTAGGAGCCAAAACTAATACAATTGGACCATCTCCCGGAGCTAAAAACACAAATAAAAAACTTATACCTCAATAAGAAAAAGACAAGTAAAATCTCACTATACAACTTAAAATCATCAAGTTACACATTTTTACCTAAAATAGGCTGCGCATTAACATGGACTATAGCAGGCAATAAATACGCAAGCGTCTTCCCTGATCCCGTCTCTGCAATCCCAATAAGATCACGCCCTCTCAAAGCCATAGGCCATCCTTGAGACTGTATTGGCGTGGGTTCAACAAACCCCGCTTTCGAAATCTCTTGCAAGACGTAATCTACACCAACAAAACCAAACACACATATTTCCAGTTACTACACGAAAAATACCATCAATTCAACGACATTACATTCTAAAAGTTCCAGTCTTTCACGTAATTATTCCACAAAATCAAAACATTTCATTAAACACAAATGTCCAATATTACATCAAAATAATTCACAAAATCACAAACAATTCATCAAAATTACCAGGAAACCCTACGTCGCGAAAACTCTTAACAGGTTTTGGAACATCACGCCCTTCCACCGTAATCTCCCGCCGTATTCTATACTCATCCACCTCCTTCTCCGTCATAGCCGCCACCGCCGCCGACTCCACGTAGAAATTCTTCTCAAACGGCGTCAACCCATCCAAATCAGACTTCTCATACTCTTTCCTCTCCGAAGAAGACCTTCCTCCGCCTCCGTAGCCTCCGCCAAGACCTGAGTCACTAAGGCAAACACGGAAATACATTAACTTAAAGTTCAAAATAGAAATTTAGCGAAAACGCGCCTGTTAGTAAGTTTTGGTAAGTTGGAAAAAGATAAGTGTGCGCACGTATAAATTTTCTGTTGAGTGAGCGTAGATTAGGAATGTAAGCGCGTTTAAGTGTTGTTTACCTTTTCCGGTCTCGGTACGAAGTGGGGTCGGAGTTTCTGCTGTCGTATCGGCTCATGGTGGGAGGTGGAATTTGTTAGGTTGGAGTGATATTGAAGGAAAAGGGGAATTGTTAGGGTTTATGGTTAAAACGTCGTGGGAAAGGGGGTCGAGACGTGGGGAAGGTGTTCTGTTTTAGTGTTTTTTTTCTTTGTTTGTTTTGCTTTGTTTATTGTGGAATGGGAAGTTTGACTTTGTTTTCTTTTTTAAAAATTTTAGGTAAGAAGTCGGGTTAGCCACAAGAGCTAAGGGCAGAGAGAACTCCAAAAGCGAGCTTGGTGAATCAGCAGATTTGGGCATGTATGTCTCCCATAACGCTACTACAGAGATTGAAATCAAACCTCGTATTCTTGATGTACTAGTTGACATTTTTTACTGCTGAATCAATGGACAGGAAGGATAGGTAGTTTGAGTTTGTAGGGTAACGTAAGTGATCATTCGCAGTCAAACACTTTACGCTAAATTGGAGTATATTTTAATTTGAGACTCAATAGGATTTTTTTTATTTAATTAAAAATATAAATATAAATAAATAAATAAATATATATATATATATATATATTACGTGGAAATAAAATTATTTTTAATATATAAATTAAAGATTTAAATTTATTTAAACTACATCAAATGATAAAAACAAATCTCAATGAGTTCTCTATTTAAAGAAACTATTAAAAGTCTCGTATTTGTTTTATTTTAATTATTCAAAAAATTAGATTTGAGGCTATTCGTTCCGACCTATCCTGATTCAACCCGACCCAAATAATCGCTTATCTTTTTTTGGTGGTTTGTCGCAAACTCTGCTGACCATCGACCTTCAGAATTTCTAACCTTAGAGTTAGTATAATAGTAACTGAGACATCTTCTCCCCACCCTAAATTTTTGTAACAAAAGAAAACCATCCTTTAGAATTTCTGAATTCTGATCACACCTCCGCAGAAGGCCAGCTGCATGCTACCTTTGCAAGCACCACCAGTCTTTAATTGCACTCGCGGTGGGTTATTTATTCCATTTGCCACTTACTTGTTTGACAGCGAAGAAATGTAAAAATGTTTTGATTCATTTATAATTGTTGAAATATATGCTTGCATGATCTCTGCTGTTACTTTGATTTGAGTGTTTTTTTTTTCTACTAATGGTGCTATTTGATAACTTGAATTCATGCATCTTGTGGTAATGTAAATCGCTTGGATGAGGTCATGCGAAAGTAAGGATTTCCGTTAGTTCTTCTGATAAGCTGATTTTGGAGGAACAAAACAGTAAGTATAAATGCTTTCTTCTAATAATAATTTTCGCCATAGATGACATACAAACATGAGTATATAGGCAGGTGTACGCAGATCACATTATAAAATCTCCAACTTAAGCCCGCCTGCTCAATGATCTGTTCAAGCCCTGTTCTTTTTTTTCGTATGTGTGGTGCATGGTCTGGCTAGTCATTCCAAACCTGAATTTAGAAGTTTGTGGAATTCTGCAACACCTAGGCTGGCCTGTTTTCTGGCCTCAAAGTGTTCAGGTAGAGCTCATGAGTAGGCATTCTAACATGCCAAGCCCGAAATAGAGTTCAGACTTACAGTTCCCAATCAGCTAAAAGTATATGTTCAAGTTTGGCTCTCTTTTTATTGTATTGTACAAATAAAGATACTTTTTAAACCGAAATATAAAAAAATTACTTGTGTAAGCTTGATTTTCCTTAGATTGCTCTGATTACACGTTGTTTAGCTTATTGAAAATTGGGTTTCATGCTAGATTTGAATTCATCTCAACTTGAATTAGATAATGAGGTTGTTTTAGCTTAGCTAACTTTGCTCGTCTTGTTCTCTTACCTTTAGTTTCTCTATCTTACAGAAGCTTTCACTTATCTCTTATCTGTTCTCCTTTCCATCCAAGGCAGCCAAGGAGGATAATGCTGGAATCAAATGATGTTGATGTTCTTGAAAGAGACATTCAGAAAGTCCTAGAGATGAAATTTTCTGGCCGGAAACTATTCTGAGCACCAACATTGTCTGAAACTTCAACCTTCTGCGAACATCCTTAACCGAGTAAGTGATCCATGACAACACTACAGATAAGACTAAGGCAATTGGATAGAACAATAATTATAAGCCGCAAACAGAACCCTACACGTTAGCCGGTAAAGACAGGTCCAGCTGATCATGTAGGGTCCCAAAAAACACCACAAGTTTTTGGATATGGCTCTCATTATGATCATCTTGGATGTTCTAAGCGTGTGGCATTCCTATCTCCACTGAAAATTTATAACTGATAACTGCTTCTTTGCACTTTGCAAACCTTAAAAGATGATTTTATATTTCATTCTACTTTCTTTGAAGACTTGTTTTTGGATGGCCTAATAATTTTTTAATATTCTTTATCTCATATTATCTCTTGATGTTATTTGTGTTTGTGATCTGGAATAAATTTTGAATATTTTATTGCACCAATTTTTTTTGTCTGAACCACGAAGTATCATTAGCTCCTCAGACTACCCCGTTCGAGACAGGCAGGACCACAATGACGGCAAAACTCTCTTAACTCGTTTTTTGTCTGAACCACGAAATATCATGAACACCTCAGACTAAACCCCGTTCGAGACAGACGGGACCACAAGGGCGACAAAATTCCCCTAACTGAATTTTAACGCAGCTGAATACGTATTGTACCTGTCTATTATGAGCCAGTTTGGTCATTTATTTAATAAAAGACTGCTTAAGCTTATTTCACTACAAGAAAAGTCATGGTTTTCAATCAACCATTTTGGACGATTTTTTTGGCAGGAAAATTTCGGACAGATTTGTTGTAAAATTATTTTTCTAAGAAAATGGTTGAAAATTTCATAAAGTTGCCGAATTTTTTGTATGAATTTCAAAATTTTTAGAATTTCCAATGAATTTGGTTTTTTGACCAAATCCGTTAGAACATATAAAAGTTCTGACGAATTTGGTTAGAATTTAAACATTTTCCGCCAAAGTTCGAGCCACTTTGTTATGCCAAAGTTTCGCGGGAAAACCGGTCGCGTGTGGATGCTGTTTCGCGGAAAATATAGTCGCGAATGGATGTGGATGTCTGTTTATGCGTGGGTTCGTATTGCCTAATTGACTTAGGACTTTTAATGAGGTTAAAGCGTTCAACTAGTCTAAGTTATCCTACTCCTGAGTCCAGAAAGCTGTAAAGAAAAACTAAGTGACTCTACTCCTAAATGCAAAAAGCTGTAAAGTAATTGAAATATGGCAAACGTAAATTGCAATAAGTAAACTGCATTAATGTAACACTTAACGATTACAATAAAGCACTTACAGAATACGCCTCACAAAACGACATCCTTGCACTTTTGCAAGTGATCCCTTCGG
>CANYCX011447500.1:0-15214 GCA_948193385.1 Breynia disticha f. nivosa | reverse complement strand
TTTCTATCCAAATTATAGCAAATTCTCAATCGCTCGAGCGCACCTAGATAAAAGCATAAAAATAAGAAAACTCTAACATTTATGCATTTTATCTATCAAAATATAACGAAAATATGCTATAATATAAATAGAATAAATGTGTATAATTGGCCCTATCAGCTTCCAAACACCAAGACTCAATGAAGTTTATGGTCGATTAGGGTTTCTGGATTTCTGTTCGGGTTTTTTTATGTAAAGATGTGGAGATTATATATATATATATATATATATATATAAACTCAGAAGGATGTTTTGCCCTAGGCTCTACCCTAGACTATTCTTTCGATTTTTCTCTTTCTTGGTTCGACCTGATTTCACTTGATTTTAAATTTCCACACATTCTACTCTCTTCCACCAATTTATAATTAACTCTTTTTGCGAAAATTTTCATCACATAAATTTTTTAAATATTAAATTAAAATTTGAAAATTATGAAAAATAGAGGGCGTTACAATAATGTTGTGTTATGAATTTGGAATGATTGGTATAATTGAGTATGAATGATGATTGTTGTTATGTGGGAATTTTTTATTGAAAGTAAATTGGATAAATATTATCCTTATATATATATATATATATATATATATATATGTGTGTGTGTGTGTGTTTGTGTGTGTGAACTCTGCTTGATGAATTGTTGATTGAGTTGAGATTAGTTGATCATTGTGTTCAACCTTTTATTGTTCGGCATAGTATGAACAGATTATGAATGCATCATTGGTTGCATAAGCATGCACTTGACATTCATGACTATGAAAACTCCTAGGGAGTAAATAAAGTGTCTGTGGCTCTTTGTGAGCCTAAATACGAAGACTCTTTGTGGGTAAAAATGAAAGAGGGAGTGGTTATGGTTCTATGTGAACAAGAAATGATTAATTAGACAGTATATAAAACATACTATACCGGGCACGTGTGGAGAAACTCTAAACATTGAAGGGTGTAAGATTGTGCCAATTATGGGCACTTTGTGTGCAAATTGAGGCACTTTGTGTGCAAATTGAGGCTCTTTTGTGTGCAAAATCATAAATGGATCTATTATCTTATAACCTATACTCCCGACTGATGAGGCCTGTTTCTAAATGTTGTATGAAATGGTTAAGAAAAGGTCTAGTGAGGAAAACTAGAGTTGGAGTATGAATGATCATACTAGGCGATGCGTTAATGAACATGCATTCTCAATTCATCATCATTACATATTTGTTGATTTGGTTTGGTATGGATTGACGGTGGTTTTGGAATGATTAGTACTCAAACCATAATGTTAACTGTGATATGTATGTATGTGAATATAAGGTTGTTTTGAATGTTGTTAATTATGTTTGGATGAGTTATGTTGATGGTAGCTATGATTTTAAAGCTTGATTTGATGTTAAAAAAATGGTTTTGATGATAAATTTTGAGAATTTTATGGGTTGAATGGATATGTGTTGAATGTGAGTTAGGTTGAATGTTGGAATGTAAAAAGAGTGTTGGAGGCTTACACGGACAAGAACAAAACTATTACACAGACAAGAACAAAACTAAACGAACTTGTCCGTGTACATAGCTAGTGTCGGTGTACCACAACTAGCGTGCTAGACAGACAAGGCTTAAAGTACACGGATATGACCGTGTAACTCATCGAGTCCATGTACCACCACTAGCGTGCTACACGGACAAGGCTTAAATTACACGGACAAAACTGTGTAATCCTGACAAAACCGTGTAGGTGGTCATATTGGGCCAAAACTCATTGTTTTGTCATTTGTATCCTAAATCAACTCAAAGTTAATTGGGTATAAATGTTGAAAAGAATGGAAATGTAATGTGTGATGATATGGATTATGCAAATGATGTTGATTTTGTTTGATATTGATTGAAGTTGAGCATTTATGGTTATGTTACTTACTGAGTTTTATAACTCAAGTGATTTATTGCCTGCAACGCTAGACAGAAATTTAAGAAGCTTATATTTTGGACGAGAAGGTGAACATTGCTCAGAAGATTTTGGAATTTTGAAGAGAATAACCGAGGTGTGCTCTGTACTTGTCTGGATTGAGATTTTGAGAATATGTACATGACTACGTATTCATTTGGCACGAAATATATTTTTAGGACAGGTTATCATTGAAATAGGAACAATCAAATTCTTATTTCTTTCATAACCTATATCAGTTTGTAAGTTTGTTTTAACACAATACATGCCCTGTAAGCTTTGTACATGTTTCTAAATATGAAAGATGAATTTGTTTTTTTTTATGTCCTTCAACTTTATTTCTAAATTATTAAAAATCAAATACTTGATTTCCGAGTTCAAGTATCAATTGCAGCAGAGAAGTTTGTACGTGAGTGATGTTTGAATTCGAGGGTCACATTTAGTGGTATCAGAGCCTAGGATAGTTAAAAACTTAGGTTCCTGACATCATGAGTTTTAATTCGGTTTTCTAAATTGGTTTTTAAGAGCATGCATGCTAGAATGTTGCAATTCATCATGGACATTGAATTTTATAGAGCCTAAATGATAGTTTATGTTTCTTTCCTAAATTAGAATTGAAGAAGGACATGATGAAAGTGCACACGAAGCCGTCGGTTCTCTCGAGTCTGTGCAGGGGAATGTGAATGCTCCTCTAGAAAGTGAGGAAGCACCATCTGAACCTCACGCACAAGCTTAACCACAGCCTCGTCCAGTGCAGGAACTTTTGGATCTTATTGGAGCAACACTGCGGGAACAGTTACCTCGAGCGCAGGGGGTGACTATAGATAAAAACTATGAGCAGATCTAGAAGCTAGGTGGCAAGCCTTTTGCCGGCACAACAGATCCCTCTATTGTTGAAGATTGGATGAGGGACACAGAACGAGTTTTGAGAAGAATGCAATGTACTTCGGTACAGAAGGTTCTCTACGCTACATCTCTGTTGGAGGGTGAGGTAGTCAACTATTGAGAGATGGTCCTAGGGAGCTTAGTTGAGCCTCTCACTATGACTTGGGAGGAATTTCAGAAAGTGTTCACTGCTAAGTATACCCCACAGGTGTACAGAAGAGAGAAGAAGGTGGAGTTTCTTAATCTTGTACAAGGTGATCTCTCGGTGGCAGAGTATGAAGTTAAATTCACTCGTCTTTCTTTATATGCGCCAGATGAAGTGGTGACTGATGCGGTTAAAAGGGATAGATTTGAGATGGGGCTGAAGGTTGACATTAGCAAGCTAGTGGCAGTCCCACCTGCTACTTACTCTGCTCTGCTCACAGCTGAATTGCGGGCAGAGAAAGCACTAAATGCAGAAAAGCCTCCTGAGGCCAAGAAGGCCAAACATGTTGAAAGTTTTGGCAGTGCCAAAGGTCCAGAGTGACTTAACCTAAAAGATTTAGTAGTAGAGGAGCAAGCTCTAGAGGGAAACCATTCTGTAGACCAATGGAGAGGAATAAGTTTGAAGGCAGGGGAGATGTTGACATAACCTGCTACTACTGTCATAAGAAAGGGCATGTGGCAAGGGATTGCTATTAGAAGTGAAATGATGAAGCTAGGGTTAGGAGTTCCCAGGGCAGTGTAGAGGAAAACCAAAGAAGTGTTATTGGAAGTAGGGGTAGAGGATCCTATTTGGGGAGAGTTGGATCTCAGGCCCGAGGTTCTTGTACACAACAGCGACCAGCCACTGCAGCACCACATGCCCGAGTCTATGCTATTTCTAGAGCTGAAGCAGTGGAGGACCCCAATGTCATATCTAGTACGGCTTACATTTTACGCTATCCTATTCATATGCTTCTTTATTTGGGTACATCATGCTCATTCATTAATTATAACCATGCCTGGAAATTTAGGTTGGGAGTGGAACCTTTAAATTGTGTGATAGAAGTATCACTACCATATGGGGAGATAGCTAGAGCACAAACAATAGTGAAAACTTCACTTGTACTAATAAGTGATCATGAATTTTGTGTGGATTTTATGGTACTCCGGTTGGAGAATTTTGGATTGATTTTGGGAATGGACTGGCTATCGAAGCATAGAGTTGTCCTGAATTATTTTACTAAAGAGGTTTTAATAGATGTTGAGGGTCGTAAAGAGTATTGTTTGTTAGAGATAGAATGGTGACACCTTCTTGCATGATCTATGCAGTTCAAACGGTTAGGTTGATGAAAGAAGGGTGTGAGGTGTATCTGGCTAGTGTGACAGACACTATACAACCTAGTGTCAGAGTGTTTGAGGTACTTATATTGTGTGAATACCCAGATGTGTTTCCAGAAGAACTTCCTGAATTACCTCCTAGTTGGGAAGTGGATTTCGAAATTGAAACTATACTGGGAACAACTCCAATTTCAATTATAACCTATCGTATGACACCAGCTAAATTGAAGGAGCTAAAAAAGAAATTAGAAGAATTTCTCGATAAAGGGTTCATTAGACCGAGCATTTCGCCGTGGGGAGCTCTTGTATTATTCTTGAAAAAGAAGGATGGGAGTATGCTACTTTGCATAGATTATTGCCAGCTAAATTGGGTAACAATTAAGAACAAATACCTATCGGCCAGGATTGATGATTTGCTGGATCAATTAGGGGTTGCGGCGATATTTTCTAAAATTGACCTAAGGACAGGGTATTGGTAGTTACGTCTGGAGGATAAGTCGATACCTAAGACAACTTTCTGAACTAGGTATGGACATTTTTAATTTACTGTTATGCCTTTCAGATTGACTAATGCACCTGCAGCGTTTATGGCCCTCGTGAATAAATTATTCCAACGCAATCTGGATACTTTTATAGTGGTGTTCATCAATGATATCCTTATTTATTCAAGGAGCCGAAGAGAACACGAGGAGCATTTGCGGGTGACTTTGTAGCTTCTGAGGGAAAAACAAATGTATGCAAAATTCTCAAACTGTGAATTTTGTTTGGAGAAGGTCGCTTTCTTGGGCATGTGATTTTGGGTCAGGGTGTTCAACCAGATCCATCCAAAATCAGAGTAGTGGAGGAGTGGAAAGTACCAAAAAATGTGACTGAAATCCGAAGTTTTCTTAGGTTAGCAGGCTACTACATGTGATTTATTCAGGATTTTTCCATTTTAGCGAGACCATTAACCATCTTGCTAAGGAAAAATGCTATGTATGAGTGGAGTAACAAATGCCAGAGTAGCTTTGAGGAGATTAAGGAAAGGTTGACTGAAGCTCCAGTGTTGACTTTGCCATCATCTGACGGGGAGTTTGTTGTATACACTGATGCCTCTAGTATAGGACTTGGAGGGGTACTAATGCAAGATGGAAAGGTTATTGCGTATACTTCGAGATAATTAAGGCCACGTGAGCTAAATTATCCTACACATGATCTAGAAGTTACTGCGATAATTCATGCTCTAAAACCTTGGAGACATTATTTCTACGGAGAAACCTTCAAAATTTTCACTGACCACAAAAGTCTGAATTATATCACTACCGAGAGGGAATTAAATCTCAGACAGAGGAGGTGGATTGAATTATTGAAAGACTATGACTGCTTTATAGAATATCATCAAGGGAAGGCGAACGTGGTGGCCGATGAGCTGAGCAGAAAATCTCAAACGTCGAATGATGGTATAGCATACATGGTGGAATCATTGTTTGCCTTGAGAGAATTGAGATTAGAGCTGCAAGTCATTCAAGAGGGGTTGTTAGCGAATATATCGGTGAGAGCAATTATCTTAGATCAGATTCAAGAACGGCAAATGGAAGATGTGAAGCTTGTTGCAGTTGGGAAAAATGTAAAAAAGGGTAAAGAAACACCCTATATTCTTGATGGACAAGGTATTTTGCACTATGGAGATAGGCTATGTGTGCCTGATATTTTGGAGGTAAAAGAAGACATTCTAATGGAATCACATGCTTCACGATACTTTGTCCACCCAGGAATCACTAAAATGTATAGAGACTTGAAACCTCTGTATTGGTGGGCTGGTATGAAAAAGGAAATTGCAGAGTACATGGCTAAATGTATGAGTTGTCAGCAGATAAAAGTCGAACATCAAGCAGTAGCTAGGAAGTTGCAATCTTTGTCAATGCTGGAGTGGAAATGGGAATGAATCATAATGGATTTTGTGATGGGATTATCCAGAACATTCAGGAAAAATGATGCAGTGTGTGTAATAGTGGATCGATTGACGAAGTCTGCACATTTTCTGGCAGTGAGGTAGGATGAATCTTTAGACAGATTAGCAGAAAAGTATGTGTCTGAAGTGGTTCAACTGCATGGGGCACCAGTTTCCATTGAATTTGATTGAGATCCCCGTTTTGTTTGAGTTTCTAAGATATTTTAGAAGCGGCAATGGGTACCTGACTAAATTTCAGCATTGCTTTTCATCCCTAGACTGATGGTCAGTCAGAACGGACAATAGATACTCTAGAAGATATAATAAGAGCCTGTATTATGCAGTTTCGAGGTAATTGGAACGAACACTTACCACTTATAGATTTTGCATGTAACAACTGTTATCATTCCAGTATTGGGATGACCCCGTATGAAGCTTTGTATGTCAGGAAGTGTCGAAGCCCATTATTTTAGGATGTCAAAGCTCTTAGACAGATCGAGGGACCAAAATTGGTGCAGCAGACAGTAGATAAAATGTAAGTGATTAAGCAATGCATGAAAGCTGCCCAAGATTGACACAAAATTTACACTGATCAACATAGACGGGAGATTACCTATGAGGTTGGTGATAAGGTGTTCTTAAAAGTTTCGCCCCGGAGAAGAGTTATGAGGTTTGGAAGGAGCGGTAAATTGAGTCCAAGGTTTATTGGGTCATATGAGATTGTACAAAGAATTGGACCTCTGGCTTATCGACTTCAGTTACCGGATTAATTGTCAAGACTACGTGATGTTTTTCATGTAAGTATGTTGAGACGGTATAGATCGGATCTCAGCCATGTGATTGAAAAGCCAGAAATGGAGATTTCAAAAGATTTAACCTATACGGAAGAACCTGTGGAAATTCTCGACAGAATGGTTCGTAAACTCAGAACTAAAGAGATTCCGATGGTGAAGGTTAAATGGAGTTTCCATTTTCTGAAGGAAGCAACCTGAGAAGTGGAAGAGGAAATCCGGAGGCGTTATCCTCATTTGTTTCCAAACTCAGGTACGATTTAATTTCGGGGACGAAATTCTTTTTAGGCGGAGAGCTGTAACACCCTTCATTTTTTGTTAATTTTAAAATTTAATAGAATATTTAATAAAAGTATGAATACATTTTTGCAAGAATACTATAATTAATAATCACTGGGGAGTGTAGGACGTTGTGTAGATTAAAAACTTATTGAGTTTAGTTCAACTGGGAGAGAGAATATTAGAAAGAAAGATAGGTTATAGTATTGAGGGTAAAACTATCTTTCCTGAGCTTATATATATGTGAGTTTGTTCCTATCTCTCTCAACACTCCACCTCCATCCACGTTTTTGCTTTAAAAAATCCGAATCAAAGTCCAAAAACCCTAGCTAACCTTGAACCTTGACAAATCTCGATGTTTGGGAGTTGTAGAATCTGATTAAGATCTTAATTTGGTGAGTTTCTTTGACTTGAATTCCATAAATCTTGTTTTATGCATGTCCTGACTTTTCGACGTGATATTTCATTCATTTTAGCTCCAAATTGAGTGAAATATGACTTGTTGGAAAGCTTAAGATGTGTAGTAACCATTAGTACTCATTTTTGCTGTTAATTCAGGGATAGGGTACTTGAAATTGGTGTTTTAAGTTGGTAGGATGACGGGATTGGGTTTTTAAACCCTAAGTTCGGTTTGAAGTATCGTTGTTAGGGTTAACTTCTTCGGGCTCTAGTAAGGTTAATTTGATGGCCAATTTAATTGGGTCTTTAATGATGCATGAGTAATTTAAGAATAAAGAAAATTGTTTAGGATTTTTTGAGAGAGAATAGGAAGAAAACGGGTATAGGTTGTATATCCGATAGTAGGAATCGTAGAACTATACCTATTAATTTTATTAAGCGAGTTGGAGATGGTTAGTAACAAGGGGAGAATAGAATTAAATGAAGGAGCTGAGGAAAGTTAATGAAGGAAGAGAAATGATGGTGAAAGATAATAATGCATACATGTAAACGTAACATCATCATTCAATTCTCGTTTTGCATATAAGTAATTATCAAGGCGAAGGAGGTTTCTAGACGGGACAGTAGACGAGTTGACAGGTAAGTAACGAGCATAACTCATGTTGCTTGTATGTTCTGTGTATGAAAATGTTGTGATTTGATAATGTCGTGTTATGAATTTGGAATGATAGGTGTAATTGAGTATGAATGATGATTGTTGTTATGTGGGAATTTTTTTATTGAAAGTAAATTGGATAGATGATATTATGCTTATATATATATATATATGTGTGTGTGTGTGTGTGTGTGTGAGAACTGTGTTTGATGAATTGTTGATTGAGTTAAGATTAGTTGATCATTGTGTTCAACATTTGATTGTCAAGCATACTATGAACAGATTATGAATGCATGGTTGGTTGCATAGGCATACACTTGGCATTCATGACTATGAAAACTCATAGGGAGTAAATAAAGTGTATATGGCTCTTTGTGAGCATAAATATAAAGACTCTTTGTGAGTAAATAAGAAAGAGTGGTTATGGTTCTGTGTGAACAAGAAACGATTAGTTAGATAGTATATAAAACATACTATACTGGGCATTTTGTGCGCAAATTGAGGCAGTTTGTGTGCAAAATCATAAATGGATCCATTATCTTATAAACTGTGCGCAAACGTCGTATAAAATGGTTAAGTAAAGGTCTAGTGAGGAAAACTAGAGTTGGAGTATGAATGATCATATTAGGCGATGTGTTAATGAACATGCATTCTCAATTCATCATGATTACATATTTGTTTATTTGGTTTGGTATGGATTGAAGGTGATTTTGGAATGATTAGTACTCAAAGCATAATGTTAACTGTGATATGTGTTTATGTGAATATAAGGTTGTTTTGAATGTTGTTAATTATGTTTGGATGAGTTATGTTGATGGTAGCCATGATTTGGAAGCTTGATTTGATGTTAAAAAAATGGTTTTGATGATAAATTTGAATTGAGAATTTTAAGGGTTGAATGGAGATGTGTTGAATGTGAGTTAGGTTGAATGTTAGAATGTAAAAAGAGTGTTGGAGGATTACACGGACAAGAACAAAATTACACGGACTTGTCCGTGCACTTAGCTAGCGTCCGTGTACCACAACTGGCGTGTTACCCGGACAAGGCAGAAAGTACATAGACATGACCGTGTAACTCACCGAGTCCGTGTACCACCACTAGCGTGCTACACAGACAAGGCTTAAATTACACGGACAAAACCATGTACTCCTGACAAAACCGTGTAGGTGGTCAGATTGGGCCAAAACTCATTGTTTTCGTCATTTGTATCCTAAATCAACTCAAAGTTATTTGGGTATAAATGTTAAGAAGAATGAAAATGTAATGTGTGATGATATGGATTATGTAAATGATGTTGAATTTGTTTAATATTGATTGAAGTTGACCACTTATGGTTATGTTACTTACAGAGTTTTATAACTCAAGCAATTTATTGCCTGTAATGCTCAGCAGAAATTTAAGAAGCTTAAATTTTGGACGAGAAGGTGAACATTGCTCAGAAGATTTTGGAATTTTGAAGAGAAGAACCGAGGTGTGCTATATACTTGTTTGGATTAATATTTTGAGAATATGTACATGACTATGTATGCATTTGGCATGAAATATATTTTTGGGACATGCTATCATTGAAATAGGAACAATCAAATTCTTATTTCTTTCATAACTTATGTCAGTTTGTAAATTTGTTTTAACACAATACATGCCTTGTAAGCTTTGTACATGTTTCTAAATATGAAAGATGAATTTGTTTTTTTATGTCCTTCAACTTTATTTCTAAATTATAGGAAATCAAGTACTTGATTTCCGAGTTCAAGTATTACTCGCATAAGAGAAGTTTATACGTGAGTGACGTTTGAATTTGGGGGTCACACAAATCCGTACCCAAATCGCAAGCCAAACAATTATCCCTCCCAGCCAATCCAACCTAATGACCAAACCAACGTTGAACGATATCTGCCTCCAAGACCCACCTACCCACCACCACTGGCACAAAACACAAATGAGTCAACCTCTTCAACCAAGCACCAAGAACCCAAGAAAAATTTTGAAGAGATATTCACCAATGCTCTAGGGAAGATCGACCAATTTATTAATGTTCAAACTGCCACCAACGAATGCTTTGAGACCTTCATGCAAGTTCAAACCTCCTTAAACAAATCTACTTTGGCTACTTTGTAAGCTCTAGAGCATCAAGTGGGACAATTGGAAGAGCAAGTGGGAGAAAGAGAGAAGGGCAAACGCCCGAGTTCATGCACTCAAAATCCCAAGGATAGTGTTTGTGTTATCACATTGCGTAGTGGGAAGAGGCTGAAAGAGAAGATGTTTGATGGTGAATTGGGCAAGAAGAAAGAACAAGGTTCCAATTGGATTGAGAAGAATAGAGAAGACACTCATCGTGAAAAAAATGATATGTGGCACCCCAATTCAACTGTTATCTCATGTGTTATGATGTTTCCCATAAGATAATAATCGAACCCGGACATTATTTGATTTAAAGAAAGTTTTAAAAATAGAAATAAACCAAATATATTCATTATGAAAATGTATCTTTACGAAGTAAATAGAGAAGGACATTTTCAAAATGGCCAAGATACAAAGAAAATGTTTTGGTTTTAATGGAAATGAAATTTATTCAATCCCATTTCACTTTTAACCATACATTAGTTCATGCACTGTTTAAACAAAACGAATTACAGAAATCTCTGTGCACCGCCCACCTTGGCTCCTCGAACACAGCTGACAAAGTATGAACAAGTATTCTAAATCCTTCTCTTAGCAAAAATAGATTCCCCTCAGGCTCATGCCCTCTTAAATTTCCTGCCAATATTGAATATGGCAGGCATAACACGCACATGAGTTTTTTACAAATACGGAAATCACATTCGGGTTGTCCACTGCATCTGCTCTGGCTATGGCGCAGACCCTGGCCTGAGGTACTGCTGGTGCTGGTGGTTGGTTAGGTCGAGAACCTCTGGACTGGACACCTGCTCGTCCAGACTGTGATCTTCTTCCTCTGTTTCCCGCAGTACTTCTCAAATTATCACCAACACTGCTCTGCGATCGCTGTGCCTTGGCCTCGTCATTCTGCTCCTGATATCAGTCCCTTGTCATGTGTCCCCTCTTCTGACAATAGAAATAGACGATGTCTGATCTCTGTGTACCATCAGACACACTCTCTCCCCCTATCTCGAGAATGGTCTGCCTGAGGACCCAGCTCCCCTACCGCCAAACCTCTTAGATTTGGTCACTCTGGACCCCTGTGTGCTGAAACTCTTCGCCCCTCCCGAGCTTCCCTCTTGCTTAGCTTTCTTTGCCTCTGGAGGCTTCTCCTCTCCCAGAGTCTTTTCTACCCTCAAAGCATCAGCAAGTAAAGTTGAGTAGCTAGCTGGTTGGATTGATAAATGAGGTCAAATCTTTCGTTTCACTCCCATCTCAAAGCGATCCCTCTTCGATTCATCAGTGGCCACCTCTTCAAGTGCATATCGGGAGAGTCGGGTGAGTTTCTCCTCATAATCGGCTATTGAGAGGTCACCCTACTGCAACTTTAGAAACTCCGCTATCTTCTCCATCTGGTACACTAGTGGAGTGTAATTTTCAGCAAAGACCCTCTGGAATTCCTCCCAGGTCATGGTGAGTGGGTCATTTGCACTTTCTGGCACCATATCCCACCAATTCATAGCTTCCCCCTCAAATAGGGATGTGGCATATTGAACTTTTTGCACTGAGCTACAATTCATCCTCCGGAGCACTCTCTCCGTATCCCTTTGCCATTCCTTAGCAATAAAAGGATCTGTGGTGCCTGAGATCGGCTTTCCTCCCAGCTTCCGTATTTGTTCATAATTCTTATCAATCTCTAGCCTCTAGGCTCGGGAAGATGGCTCTCTCACAATTGCTCCTATCAAATCTAGCAATTGTTGTATAGTCTGAGGCTGAGCTGGTGCTTGAGGGTTTGGTTCTTGTTCACTTGCCATCGACGCATTTACATTCCCCTACACTGACTCTAAGGAACCAACGGCTGCATGGGCATTCTCATCTTGGCCTTCCTCCATTCTAATTTAAGATAAATAAATAAGTTCACCATTTAGAAGCAATGGAAATAAGTGCATGTTTTCAAACCCTAGCATGGATGCTTTTACAAAACAAGATGAAACCCCAGGTTAAAATAACTGATTTCAGGAACCGAGGTTTTTAACAAACCTGGGCTCTGATACCACTAAATATGACACCCGAATTCAACTATTTTCTCATGCGTTATCATGTTTCTCATAAGATAATAATCAAACTCGGCCATCATTTTATTTGAAGAAAGTTTTTAAAATAGAAATAAACCAAATATATTCATTACGAAAATGTATCTTTACAAAGTAAAGAGAGAAGGACAGTTTCAAAAGGGCCAAGATACAAAGAAAATGTTTTGGTCTTAAGGGACATGAAATTTATTCAATCCCATTTCACTTTTAACCATATATTAGTACATGCACTGTTTAAACAAAATGAATTACATAAATCTTTGTGCACCGCCCACCATGGCTCCTTGAACACAGCTGACAAAGTATGAACAAGTCATCTGAATCCTTCTCCTAGCAAAAATAGATTCCCCTCATGCTCCTGTCCCATTAAATTTCCTGCAAATATTGAATATGGCAGGCATAACACCAAATGGGAAATATTCCATTCTTAAGAAAATAAAATACATATACAATTTCCTCACAAAAACATCACCTTATAAGCATATACACATCACTAAATAATCACATAACTAAATTAATTCACATTCTAAATATATTCACGGTACAGAGTATAATGACAACTCCAAAGTTCACAAAAATATAACTATACACATAGCTAAGGCAAAAATTTTCACCATTTTTAGCAGAAAACAGCACTACACGCGTGGTCAACCAATACTACAGGTGGTGGCCTGAAACTACGTGTTCTCGCCTCCACCGCACGTAGTACAGGTACAAACAAACGTGTGATCGGCTCAAACTACGCACGATTAGGGCGACCACGCGTACATTGGTTCCACAACGCGGAGTATGTTGTTTTCATGCATCAAAGCTCAACAAAACATACCATTCAATTTCTAACCATTCTCTAACATCATGTCGTATTCCCAACCAACATCTCAATCAACATTAACCATTACTACATATATAATTACACACAACTAATTCCAATCCACTTAATCATACATCATCATCTACATTTTGCAAGGCTAATCCATGTCCACTCAAACTTCTATGAAGAACACATAAAACATAACATAAAGTTGGCACAATATATATATTCATGTCATGTTTCACAACCATAAATAGCACACCATACACTTTCAAGACATGGAATTATTTCTTCACTAACAATATAACCAAGATCACCATTGAACATATAATCATCCAAGCACATACACATAGTTTTCATGGTTATGAATGTTGGCTTTTCTATGTGTTTAGACTCAATGAAAGTGGAATGAAACATCAAGAACACATAGAAACAGCTAAGAATCAACAATAAAATCAACTAAAACACATGCCATATAATCGGTTTAGAGCTGGGTTACATAAAAACCAAAACATGCTAAAGAAAAATCTCACCTTTGGTTGTTCCTCGCTTGGCCGAATGGTCTAAGGGAATCTCCAAGTCTCTACCACCTTAGAATACACTAAGGTGACCTTTGTAACGCTCTCCATTTTTCGTAATTTTTAGAATTTAAATGGAATATTTAATAATTATGAGCGGAAATTTTTCGCAAAAGGAATTAAATTAAAATTTATGGGAGACTGTAGGAAATACTAAAAATTAAAATCAGATAAAGATAAGATAAGCTGAGAGAGAGAAAAATGAAGAGAAGGTCGAGGGTAGAGTCGAGGGCAAAACGGTGAAATCGAATTGTATATATATATATATATATATATATATATGTAAATATATTTTCATTTCTCTCCACTCCATCCATATGCACGTTTGTGCTTTCAAAATCACCAAACCAAAACCTAAAACCCTAGATAAGCCGAATCTCATTGAATCTCATTTCTCTCCACTCCATCCATATGCACGTTGGTGAGTTTTCTTCGACTTGCTTTTGTAATCTCGTTTTTGCACATGTGTAGTAACTAGTAGTGCATGTTTTTTAGGTTAATACATGGTTTAAGGTGTTGAAAATGATGTTTTATGGAAGAAGGTACAAAGTGACGGGTTTGAGGAAATGATAACCTAAGTTCGGTTTTACTTTCTATTTTTAAGGTTAGTATCTGTGGATGTTAGTAAGGTTAAATATATGATCAATTGGATTGGGTAATTCATGAGGTGAAATTAATTTGAAATCATGATAAATGAGTTAGGACATTTGTGAAGGAAGTCAGAGAAATAGAGATATTGGTTAGTTGTAGAATGATTGGAATTGTAGGAATTGATCGTAAAGACGTTATTGATAGGATTGTGAATGGTTATTAATTGAGGAGGTAAAGAATTAAATGAAACGGAGTTAAGTATAATGAATGAGAGAGAGAAAAGATTAGAGAAATGGAGTATATATGACTATATGGATGTTTGGATGGCTGACCATCTTATATTTATTAACTAATGCATTGAAACATGTGTATGTGTAATTGATATGATTTTAAATTGTGTTTAGGGGAATCTAAACAAGGAAATGATTTAAATTGGAGCATAATACGGGTGTTAAGAAAGCTTTTGGAGGTAAGTAACACTGGTGCGGCTTCTGTGTGTGTTTGCATGTTGTGTTTGTGATTGGGAATGGCTAATGAATCAATATGAATGGGAAAATAGGAGTTCACAGGATGTGATGATTCCGTGTTACTAGAAATGACTATATTGATATGCATGCGGTTATTGAAATAATTAGTTTGTTTTGTTGAAAAACAAGTGGGAAATTATAATGATTTGAGTTAAAGTGTTATGTGTTTGATCTATGTTAGGATGTTATATAAATGTCGTGATTTGATAAAAGAAGAGATGCTTGTATAAGTTTTTCTAATGTTTGATATATATATATATATATATATATATATATATATATATATATATATATATATATATATATATATATATATATATA
>CANYCX011447035.1:0-13413 GCA_948193385.1 Breynia disticha f. nivosa | reverse complement strand
AAAATGAATTAAATTTTTATTTCTCCTATTTTAAATTCTTTGTATTTTATTTAAATTATATTTATCTAAAAATAAAAATGATGTTCAAGTTTGGGTACCATTTCTTGATAAAAATAATTAATAAATTATGAAATGATATTTTAAATTTGGGCGTCACACTATCTATTTACAAAAACTAGCCCAAAAGAGACACATATTGTACATATTGTATATATGCGGTTGACAAAATAATAAACAAGACAAAACATGATATCAACATTAACAGACTGTATAAACATTACAAAAACACAAAAAGTGCTTTTTTTGTAAAAATTTATAAAAAAAAGATATACATATTTAGTTTATGTAACAATAAAATATAACATTCAAAAAAAATTATTATTCAAAAATATTAAAACTTATATGATAAACATAATGTTTACTCTAAGAGTAGACATCAAATATACATGAAAAAAAACATAGTTGATAATATATGTTTTAATAAAACAACAAGTACAATATTAATTAGTCAAAATATGATTTACACGCAGTTTACATTTGTAAAATAAAAACCAATCAAAATTTTTAAGGTAACATTAACAATCAATAAATAATAGACAAAGTACAAAAAGTTTAGAAGTTTCATAAAATAACAAAAGTTCAATAAAACAAAAAAATAAACATATTTCATAAAAAATATTAATAAATTGTACATAAAAATTATATTAACATAGGTAGTATATATGTGATTTATATAATGATAACTTAATAAGATAACATAATATTTAATAAACATAACATAAATATTTATTTTAATAGATAGGCCAAAAAAATTAAAAAATATTTCAAAAATAATAATAAAGCATATTTCAGCAATATATAAATATACCTTAACATTAGAAAATAGATCAGGAACTTGTAAACAAAGTAAAAAATATTATACATGTAGAGCTTAAATTTTAAAACTATTTATCCCAATTTTTCCCATTTTCAAAAGATAAACAAATAATATTAACTAGAAGAGAGAAACAAATATGTATAAATATAAAACCCTCGGGCCCCAAATTCTTTTTAAAAAATGCAGAAGTTGTATTAGTTTAAAAAAAATCCAAACTAATAAAACATATATACATAGTAAGTACATCATGTACAAATCAGAGTACAAAAGCTGAAGAAACAAAAACTGGAGCTCAACCTTTGATGATATCTCAAAGTAGTGGTCTGATCACCTCAATCATATCCGATAGCAGCTACCTACGATCTGCACATCATTTAAACGATCCAACAGGTTGAGTATACAATTATACTCAATAAGGAAATCACAGTGTATCGAATAAATAAAGTGCACGGAAAACAGCACGAGTCGTACTGGATGAACACGGGACGTGCTTATGTCGTTCTTCCTAGTTGGCACGTCGTGCCATTTTGAACACGAGATGTGCTGATATTAATTTTCCAGTTAGCAGGGATCGTGCTCTATTGAGCACGGGGTCGTGCTCAACCATTTTTCCATATTATCCAAAAACACGTGGGCGTGCTGGTCAGTACGATGGGCATGCTGGCATTCTGTTTTATGCTTTATATTTTGGTGAGCTTCTATTTTCAAACAAACAAGGTTCTTTAGTCAAGTAAGCTTTACCAACATACTTCATGTGTCATAATAGTAGTGTTGTCATATCAAAACACAAACAACATACACTTGTTTGCAACATCGCGCATAGCATGAACCAAAACATATCCAAAGCATATAACTCACCACATACTCATAATCATTTCAATTCAGCATTCATATGTCAAAGCAATAATCATCATGCTTAAGATGAATGTCAATCTCAAGTATATGCATATGAATGCTATGCAAACACATGTGAATGCCCCGGGGTCTTTCTTTCTCTTTTCTTTTCTTTTTCCTTTCATTTTTCCCTTCATTTTTCCCTTGGTCCCAGACCAGCATCAAGAATCTCTCTCGTCATTGAGAATCTCTCTCGGAATATCATCGGTTCCAGACCGACATCGAGAATCTCTATTGGCAAAGAAAATCTCTCTTGACATAATCTTCAGGCCTAGCCTAGGAGTGTCACACAATCAAGCAACACAATGAATAAATAATGCATTCAATGGCCAAGTCTCAATCTCATGTAAGTTTGCTCCTCACAAAGCAATCACACATGCTTTTCCATGATCGATAAGCAATCATATGCTTAATATTAACAAGATATCAACCGAATATCAATAAGACATAAAGCCAAAGAGCATACCAAATTATCTCATAATATGAACATCATCATGCGATATCTCAATCAATTCATACTCATATTAACTCACTCAAGCAAGAATCAAATCAAGCTTATAAGTTCAATAGAACATAAATTTGAGCATTTCATTAATTCTTATTTTTAAGCTTTCAAGCTTCTTAATATTCATTTTCTTTGTTAGGTTATCTTGCCAAGTGTATAAACACTTATCAATATAATAGTAAACATAACATACTTACTTGAAAGTCCCTTATAAATCCCTTACCTCGACTATTTTACGAAGTCAGTGTTGGGCTCGAACTTCGATCCGAATCACGTCTAGATCCTCCTAGACAAATACAATCATATAGGAATTGTTAATTACTTATACTCATTTTATAACTAAAACCATCAAACTCAGCCTCTTAATGTTTAATCTCATATTCATAACAACCTTCCTTATGAATTTAAGCTTCTAAGTTTATGCTTATTACATATCCAATACTCTAAAACACTTTAACAAAATTGACCACTCTCAAATCGTTAACTACCACATTTCCAGCAATCGTATTCCATTCCTAACTTCATAACATCAGTGTTCAAAAATCTTAACCTCAACCTTTATGTGAAAGAAGAACAATGCTTACCTTAGATTGCACTTAGGCTTGATTTCTTGCAAGAATTTGGTTTTCTACTTGCCAATTTGAGTTACTGGAATGATTCTAAGGTTCCAATCAATCACATGCTTGCTTCTTTCAATTTAGCTCTGTTTTGTCAATGAATAAGTTAAAAAACAGAACTATTCAATTAAATCTCATCTAACACGACCTCGACCACGGGTCATGCTTACAAATCGTGTCGTGCATTCTCAGCACGTGATCCTGTTCAGTCATGCACGATCTCGTTCTGAAATAAATTCGACACGAGGGCGTGCCAAATTTCCAGGATGAGCAAGGTGTCGTGCTGATCCTCAACCATGAGCACGAGTGCGTGCTCATGCTCGTACTATCTGTTGTTTTTTCACAATTTTACCTAAATTGATCCGATTCGATCCCGTTTTAAGCTATTTTTCATAACTTTTATTTCCTATAATTTTCAGGACGTTACAAATCTCCCCCACTTAGGAAATTTCATCCCCGAAATTTAAAATGGATCAAAACTCAAATGATTTGGAATAGGGTACATTTTAAACCAAATATACAACTCAATTTGCAGCAATCACAGCAGCAAGAACATGCACATAACCAAACCCATAATCTCAAAACATACCCGTAATCAACATTCCAATACTTCAAACTCGTCTCATCATTGATCTAAGCCTTTTCCTTTATTATCATAAAGCAAATCATGTTAAGTTTCCAACTTAACATGCAATTATAACACTAAATGAGCAACTAACACATCAAATTATAACTTTAACCCGCAAAGATCAAACCATACCTCAAGATCCTGAAGTTGAGTTTGGAAACAGATATGAGTACTGTCGTCTCATACCTGACTCAACCTCTCAAGTAGCTTCTTTAGGTGAATGAAAACTACATTTCACCAAAACCATAAGAATCTCACGATTCTGAAACTATCTCAACCAACAATCCAAAATCTCAATCGGCTCCTCCCAATAGGTCAACTCCTCCAATATCTCCAACTCTGGAGCTCTCAACACGTGGCTAGGATTTGATCGATACCCTCTTATTTATGAAAGGTTCAAGATATTTTTAGAATGGTTCAAAACGGCATAGAAAGGTTCAAAATAATTCAATTTGGTTCAAATTATTTTAAGAAAATTGAAAACTATTCGAAATATTTTAAACCAGTTTAAAATAAATCAAATAAGTTATAAATGGTTCAGCTTGATTTAAAATAGTTCAAAAAAGTTCATATTGTTTTAAAAAAGGTTCAAAATGATAAAAATTAGATCAATATAGTTCAAAATAGTTTCAAATTATTTAAAATAATTTTGAATTAGTTCATAATGATTCAAAAAATTCAAATTGCTCAAATTTGTTAAATATACCAAATCAGCTGGTTGCTCATGATTATTCATATTGAAAACTGAAACACAAAAAAAAAAAAACCTAAAAAGATGAGATGCTACTGAAAATTGAAAAACACTGAAAGACCATACGAAGTACAATAAAAATGGAAAGAAGGGAATGGTTTGGTGTGGCGTTCTCAGCCAATAGAAAAGAGAAAATAGAAGTGAAAAGAGAGGAATGGAGATGGAGGGGGCGGCAGTGTTGGAGAGGAGAAAATAAACTCTTACGTATGTGAGAAGTAATAGAAGGAGAGAGATTTAGAAGAATATAATAATAATGTGTATTTTAGAAATACATGCAAAATCATAAACTAAAAGCTAAAATGGACAAAATTAATCCTTAAGATACACTTTTTAACTAAGAAGATAAAACGATGATTTTCATTATTGCAAAGCAGGAACACTTCAATGCTACACCACCCCCTTTCCACAGGGTTATTAGGGTACAGCCACAAGTCGAATTAAACGGCTTAGGAAGATAAGCAGATATCCATATTAGATTTATCTACCAGGTCTACTGGTTTGCTACTTCGACGTGTGTCCACTGAATTTATTGATTTGCATATATCCTCAAAGAATTTAATGTAAATCACACTAATTTCAGATAAACCTAAATGTAATGGTGTGGCTACCAATCAATAGCTTGACCAATTAAATAAAGCCAATCTGAAAATGGAACCAGTAACATCATATAGCACCATAACTGGCTTTCATTTACGCATTACCCTTCCTAAAGCAAAACTCATCCACTCCAACAAAATGTATAAAAACAATTATCAATACGCTCTAAAAGACATCCATCATTCAGACCAAAATTTCACAAATGCATCTACGAATGATTTTACGAAAGCCCAGATCGGATTTGCCTCCGCTTTTCTAGATTCACCCTCCCATGCTCGACTGCTAAAGATGTACAAACAAAACACCGTGAATTAGTGCACAGGAAAATGAAGCTAGAGATTCTCAGCATCATTTGGAGCCGATACTTACAGATTCATTCTGTTTAGTGTCATGTTGCTTCCGTTCAGGTGACGATCAGTTTGCTGGACATTAGGTTTCATTTCAACCTCGTCATGGGATTTCGTGTTTCTTCCATGGCCACTATTCGGAGTTTTGGTATGAATGTCACTCGGAGGGTCAGCAACCTGCAAAAGTGCCTCAACAATAAATTTCAAGAGAACTTCAAGTGTGAGAGTTCTAAAATGTGAGAGTCTATTGGTCTTTCAAGTTGAAGTCCTGTGTCACCAATAAAGTGTTAGAAAGGCACTGTTTGAGATTTGCAGCACAGAACCTCAACTTCAAGACCAATAAACTCACATTTTAGAAGAGGGAAAAAAAATAAAAAGAAACACACCTTATTCTCAACAATTTCCCCATCGTTGTCGGATGGCTTCACATTCATGTCCATATCAAGTGCAACATCATTCGCCAAGCCATTTTTAACTGCGGACGAATATAAGCTAACTACCAAAGGATTTGCAACATCGTCGTCTGCTTTCCCGTCCACCAAATCCGAGGTTGTCTCCGAATGTGGACCTTCTTGATTCTTAACTTCTCCGCGCCCTAAGAAACTCATTCCATTTGGTAAAATACTGTCCTCCCCTGCGGGATGCACTTTCTCCTCTTCCTCCAAATTTCCATTTAAATTTCCTAGCGCACTTGAATTTTCATCTAAGTGGCTCGTAGGGCTTGCAACAGGTCGTATTGGGAAAGTCTCTACCACGACATCTTCCATTTTAGCCACTTCTAATACTGCTACCTTTTCAACATTCTTCTCGGCCTCCACGACTTCATTAAGCAGTACCTCTACAACTTTGGGTTCATTAGATTGCTTGTCTTTCACAGAAACATGACTCCCATTGATAATTTTATCATTGACGTGGCTCTGTAGCTCAGGTTCCACAAAAAGCTTATCAACAACTACGTCATGCTCCTCAATTGTGCTCTGTTCCTGATTAAGAATAACACTTCCATTTGGTGACACAGACAAAGAAGTGTGAGGCTCAGTAGCAATTGTGCCCAATGGGTATTCCTCCAGCATCTGCTCTGAATCCTCTTCGTGTGGCAACATCTTACCAGGACCCAGAACTCTATTCTCTTGAATGACCTCCCTAACAATCTCTCGTACTGTATAGAAAGACCCACCAACTTCCTTGTGTGTGAGATTAAGAGAAGGGAAATTGCCTTTGTTTGAGCTCTGATACCTGCAAGTTAAAAGTTAACAAGGTCTGACACAACAAATGCTGTGGTCTGTGATTACATACGACTAACTATGCTAGTGGAATCATATCATACAAAGAAAATACCAGATGAACTATTTCCAAAGCAGATGTTTATTGCACATTTATTTGCCCATTAGACATAATCTTAACCTATTTGCTTTTAATAAAACTGGAGTATCAAATTCCACTGAAATTAAAAGTTTAAGCTTGAATAGGATGGGATAAAAAATTCCCGTCCTTTTGAATTTCATGACATTTGAAGCCTAGACCATGGAAGCAGAGAAAGAACGATTTTCTCCCCTAGTCTTATATAAGAAGATGATCTCATTACGACAATAGAATAACTAATAATCCACGTAACTGAAGCGAGCTAAGCTACACTAATTTTTTTTCAAGGATATGGAGAACATAAAAGAACCATCAGACAGGATCAATAATCCATATGTTTCAAAAATCATAGTAGAACTTTAACCATAAAGAATTAATTTAACTAGAGTAATTCCAAGAGGCAGAATTATCATGCTTACTTTTTTATAAAAGATTCCACCATTTGTTTTCTCTCTTCTTTAGATCTGCGAATGCGAGTTTTCCTCCCTTCAGATTCATTGCTCTTAGCTAGAGCAAACGTTTGCCCAACCCAATCCCCCTTTACAGCATACATGGCTCTAATTCATTCACCACCTATTTACATACACCATTTCACATAATACAAAACTCACAATTCAGGACAACTGCCACACAAGGTCAATTAAAGACAAATAATTCAAAACTAATAACTTGAAAGATCATACCTTTAGCCAAATTTTAGCTAATCATATGCACCTCTTAGCATTCAATACTACTCGCAGATGGGCAGCTGCACAAAAATACAATTACATGAGTATAAAAGTAGAGCATAGATGACGGAGATTATTTTTGAACTGGAAAATTACGTGAAATGACAAATACATCTCAATTTCCTGTTCCATGAAATGAATGTAATAATTGGTATCAGCACAATGTAACACGAATTCAGGGTTTGCTGTGGCAAGGATTTTAAGCTTGACAATGGAAAATTCCATTTTCTTCAACTTACCCACAACTTCCATACAAATTAAGTTGCCACAAAGATTTTAGCCTACTTAAAAGTTATGACTGCATAATGAAATCCCAATACAATTTTAACACAAACCCAGAAAAAACCAACACAGCAAAAATTAAATTATGACTTGTTTGGTGCTACATTTATGAATAAAATAAGACTGAACAAGTAACTGAGATGTGTACAACAAATGAGAACAGGATGAAGCTGGAAATGCAAATAATAAGAATGAAACAACTACCAAAACAAGAGGAGAAAAATTGGAAGTTCAAGGAAGAGTGTTGATATCGGTAGTAATGACGACAGGGAGCGGAAAATGGAGGAGAGATTATGAAATAGGTTTTGGGTTCATTTTTTAAAACCCTAAACAGCACAGTAGTCAGTGATATGTGTAGTGAAGTTGTCACTACCCATTCACACTCGGTCACAATTCCATATTCGAAACGCTCATTGGTCTCTCTAGAGGGTACCAATTTTTTGTCTTCTTCCCAAATTCCCTAGAACTTCATCTAATCTCATGTATTCGCCATTTCGGTCCTTATATTTTAGAAAAAGTAGTCTCTTCTCTCACTCAACCTCGTCTACGCAAGTAAAAAAATGGAGATACAAAATATTCCTCAACTCTGATGGAGCTATAGCGTTGTGAGTATTGCAAAATCTCACATTGTTTAGTTGAGTAGTGTGCAGAATATTTATTAAGTGAAACACACTTTAAGTTTAATGAATGATAAAAAAAGAAGATTGTCCATCAGCCTATAAGCTTCAATTTCTGCACATATCAAAATATTTAACAGACAAAACTTTAACAAATGGAAGGATCGTGTTTCAACCCTCTTTGACATGGACGGAGTTGTTGCTGCTCTCACCACTCCGAAGTCATAAACTAATTTTGAATCATAGGAATATGTGAATAAGGTGCGTAGGCTTACCATTCTTTTAACCAATTTTGAATCATGGGAATATTCGAATAAGGTGTGTAGGCATACCATTCTTTTCACTTCACTGTTAGAGTTTGTTCAATGTGTATGTTGTTCATAAGGAAGCTCATCATATTTATTTTTATCTTCATTAATTCTCACAGATTTATTTAGCTAGATTGTTGAACGTTTCAACTTAAATGAAAATCAAGTTTTTTGACCTATTCATTGTAAGCATTGTTCAATCCACTTAACCATATCTTCCTTCAATTTTTTAGCCCCACCAACGTTTTTATTTGTCGCTCCAATGTCACTCCATCAACCTATACATAAGACTTCCAAGTGCCTTCAGAAATACATAATAACACAAACAAAATTTTCCTAGGTTCTCTATTATTGCTTCATGTTCCCTTTTTACAAAAAAAACAAAAAACCTATTTTATCACGGAAAAAATAAATTTCCTTACGATAATGTTCACGCGACTCAAGTTTTGTTCATATTTCTCCAATAATCTAAGGAGATTTATTTATTAATGCGATGGATTTTATCACCACCAATGTTGCTCCTAACACTATTATCGATTCATACTGTATTGATACCACTTTTGTTTCTGCTCCTATCACTATGCCTAATACTTTTCCATCCATGTCATCTGTTAAGTGATTTCCAAACGTCAATATTGAAGTATTTGACAAACAAAACTTTAACAGATGGACGGATTGCATTTCAACCTTCCTTGACATACACAGAGTTGTTGCTGCTCTCAACAATCTAAAGCCAAAAACCAATTCTGAATCATGGGAATATGCGAATAAGGTGTGTAGGCATGTCATTCTTTCTACTTTAACCAACAATTTGTTCGATGTGTATTTTATTCATAAGGAAACCCGCCATATTTGGGAGTCAATTACTGTTAAATACATTGTTGAGGATTATATGAAGTAAATGTTTGTCTGTAGCACATATTATCGATGATTGAAGACAAGGAAATTGTTGAACAAATTCATGAGTGCCGAAAGTTGCTTGAGAACTTGAAGAACAATAATATAAATTTGCAAGATGAATTCGTGAGTGAGCTACTCATAGAAAAGCCGCCTAGATCCTAGAATGATTACAAGCAGTCACTCAAACACAGAGAAATTGCAAGAGTTAATTAAACACATTCTAATTGAAGATCTTAATCGAAAGGAGATGAAGGCTATCAAATCTAAGGAGCTAACAACAAAAGCAAACTTGGTGCAAGATAAATTCAACTATAAACATGGACAAAAAGGTACGATCCAAAAACTAGCCATAATACCTTGAAAACTAATAATTCCAACTTTAAGAAAAAGAGAGGCAAACTAGGTTATCATGCACCACAATGTCAAAAGAGAGTAATCAATCAAGCAACAAATGGGCAACCTCCTAAACAAGAGTCAACTTGGCTGAAGGAGGTGATGAGAATGTTATTGTAACTGTAATTTTATAAATCAATTTGGTAGCCACTACCAAGGAATGGATAGTATTTATTTTTTTCATTGAACCTTGTCGTCGTTTGTCAAAACTAGCAGAGAAAAATTCTTCGACAACTCTGATGGAACTAAAACTTTGTGGGTATTGTCAAATGCTGATAGAAATATGAGAAGGGAATTGAATCGTGTTTTCCCAAATTTCAATTTCTTTACAAAATATTCATAAACATGTAGAATCAATAAGAACAAGTAACCAAGAACACACACAATTTAGAGTGGTTAGGCTATAACTAGTCTACTCCACTACCTTAGTCTCCCAACTAAGGAGTTTTCAACTCACTTTGCTAAGTGTCACTTTCTAGCTAAGTAAGAACTCTAACAATCACTTTCTAACAAAATGAGAACTCTTACAATCACTTTCTAGCTAAGTGAGAACTCTTATAATCACTTTCTAACTAAGTGAGAACTCTAACATTACTTTCTAGTTAAGTGATAACTCTAACTTCACTATCTAGCTAAGTAAGAAGTTTACACAACTTTCACAGATGTTAAACAACACTAGCAATCTCAACCTAGCAATTCTATACAATAGCAATTGCTAACCTTAACTTAATACAAAGTTTTTTATCTCAATCACAACACAACCCTACTCAAATAATCAATAAGTGAATCAATGAATTCATTTATGGCACACTTTAGGATTTCTCTTGGAATCTTGATGTTAAGCTTGCAATCCTTGTAAATCTCTTCTTTTTGTATGTAAAGATGTTTCAAATGAAGTTCTCTAACTTCCAACCTTTTTTGTAGCTTAAATACCCCCTTTTATGTGTACTAGTCGTTAGGCACATAATGTGATCGTTGCCCAATCAAACAACCTTTATTTTTAATCTATGTCTCAATAACGCACATTTAATATCGTACATTATTGGGCTTAACGTACGTTACCAATGCTTAATGTATGTTATTGTGCCTGTGTAGACCAATCTGAGCATATTGTTTGTCCGTGTTTCATGTTGGAATCATTTTGGCTGAAGCTCATCTTGATAATATACATTATTATTCCTCTAACGTACGTTACGCTGTGCAACACAACTTATCATCCTTAACTACCCCTGATTGATTTTTCTTCAATTTCTAACTTAGCCACATGTCATAATGTGACTTACTAGTCACTAATGTGTGTTAATATGTTACAACACTTGTTATTGATCTTTAATCAACCTGAAACTCTAGTCTATCAATTTCTCCATTGAGATCATTATCAGTACATAGAAAGGACACAAATCTAACAAATCTCACATTACTTAGTTGAGTAGTGTGTTTATTGAGTGAAACACACTTTGAGCTTAGTGAACGAAAGAGAAGAAGAGCTCTTGCGCACATGTGAATGGGTTTTCAAGTGGAAAGGAGGAGAAACACCTCTTATGCGCAAGGCCTTAGACCATTTTACAAATAATTTTACTTTTATCTCCATTAATTCTCACAGATTTGTTCAACTGGAATGTTTAAACTTAACTGAAAAATGACCTATTCATTGTTAGCTAGGGGCGAACAAAAACTGAACCGAACCAAACCAATTCTAACGAACCGATGTTAAATGGATTGATATAGATATGAGATTTAGAAAACTGATTTGAACGGTTTAGTTACGGTTTGGCAAATTAAAAAACCGATCCGAACCGAACCGAACAGAACCGAACCGAAATATGTATATATATATATATATATATATATATATATATATATATACACATATATATATATATATATATATATTTATTTTGTTTGTTTATTAAGGCCAAACAAAAATAATTAGATACAATACATATATATAGCTTTATAACAAGTATGGTATGTTAGATTTAATAAATGAAAAATCTAAATAAATTATTTTAGTGAATTTATAACAAAACCGATTAAATCGAACCAAACCGAACTGATCCGGTGGTTAACCGGACCGAACGTTTTATCCAAAAGATGGTTCAACTATAGATTTCACAAAAGAAAAATCGAACTCATCGGTTCGGTTGACGGTTTGATGAAAAAATCGACCCGAACCAAACCATGTGCACCCCTATTGTTAGCAGTGTTCAACCTATTTGATCATATCTTCCTCCTATTTTTTAGTCCCATTAACGTTCTTATTTTTTGCACCAACGTTCACTCCACCAGTTTGTGAATAAGATTGCCCACTGCCTTAAAAATACACAATAACACATAAACAAATTTTTCCTAAATTCTCCGCTCTCATGTTGCTTCTTATTATCTCTTCACAAAAAAATAGAAGACCTATTTTATTCTGAGAAAATTCCTTAGGACAATTTTCACACAACTCAGATTTTGCTCATATTTCTCTAAAAAAGCTTAACTAGACTGATCTAAGCAATTAACTTGCCAAATTTGTTTACTCATAGTTTAAAAGTGTTCCAAATTGATGTTATCATATATTAGATCACATATTTAGTTATAGGTCAAACTTTATTTTTATAGAAGACCCTCAATAAATTATAGATCTAAAGGGAGACATTCTTTTATAATCAAAGGAATAACATTTTTGTACTTAGAATATTATTTTTTTTATAACAATGTCTTCTTTAAAATATTCTTAATAAAGTTAAGGAAGAGATAAAATTTTGCAACAGTCATCTTCATTTTTCATAACGCTGGTCTCATTATCATCTTGTTGTTGGTTGTTGAACCCTTCAAATAGTCTAGAGACTGTTTATTCTAATAATTTCTTATACTATTACTTACTTTTTGCTCATGCTTGAGCTGCTTGAATTTGAATATTTTTAGCAAATAAATATCTTAGAGATGGATCAGATAGATTCAAATTTTGACGTTTATTTTCTATTGTCCACATTTGAATTGTTGTAATGTTGGCCTAGGAAATCTTCATTCCTTTCCACCACATTATATTAAAATTGATGGATCGTATTTTATAATCTCTTTTATATTTAATATAAAAAGTCCAACTAACAATTCAAGCTAATTTAAATACATTAAAAATGTGACCCCCGAACTCGATTACCATCTTATTTTAATATACTATTCCTCTCACGATGATATTCAAATTCGAACATCATAAAAGTTAAAAATCAAAATTTAGAATACACTTTATAAAATTTATATATTGGCGTTTATAATTAACTGTGCATAATTTGAGAAGGAAATGTTGTCAAAATAACCAAGGTTACAAAACAATTATGGTTATGAAAGAAAAGGAATCTAATTGACTATATTTCGATAATAACCCAACAAAATGAAAGTATGCACTATTACAAAATATGATTTCATCAAATCCTAGTGCACCGCCCACCTTCGTTCTTCAAATCTTTGTGTCTGAGTTGAAAACAAGCACAAAAGTCTTCATCTTCTCGTCAAAAAAATTTCCTCAAGTCACTGTCCACTATGGCAGGTATAAAACGCACGAGTTGTGAAACTCAATAAGCTACACTTACCGATATGGATAACTTCCTCAACCAATTAA
>CANYCX011446916.1:0-10773 GCA_948193385.1 Breynia disticha f. nivosa | reverse complement strand
GAGAATGGTTTCCCAAACCGTTTGCCATCCCGTTTGCTTATTCTGGACAGTTTTCCAATTTAGAACGGTTTGGGGAATGGTTTTGCCTAAACCATTTGCCATCCCGTTCGGTCTCACTAGCTAGTTTCTATGTTAGAACGGTTTGGGGAACAGTTTTCTGAACCGTTCTCCATCCCGTTCGCAACCAATTCTGGAGCATTTTTCGGCGACTTCCTCGAAATTTTATCATGGTATTTTTCAGGGCATTACATTGATTGAGATTATATAATATACCTTTATGGTGTTTGTTTATTGTGCGAGTTGATATGTTATCTTTGATTTACCTGTGTGGTATTCTTATGCTCTGTGTGAGTTGTACCTGTGTGGATATCATTGCTCTATATGAGCTATGCTGTGTGCGAGTATGAATGTTATTTATATTGATTTCATTCGTAAATTTTTATATCATATACTGTGTGACATGAGCCTATGTGGCAAGCTTGTGTGGAATTTGATTATTCCTGTGTGGAATTACCTGGGTGGATCAATAGACTGAGCTGTGTGGGGTCTAAAATCTTTTCTGTGTGGTAAAGAGACAATATTTGAGGACTGAGATGTATGCGGTCCAGATACCCGGGTCATCCTGTGTGGAATTGCATTAGCATTGAGATTTCATTGCAAAGAATTGCATTTATGACATATTGTGAGATCTGTGTGATTTAGATTGGTTGTGTGCCTATTTATATATGTAATTCATGTGTGGACAATGATTTACCATCTGTTGATCTTTGCTGGGTGCAATATAGTTGAGCTGTGTGCTGTTTTATACCTGTGTGGATTATTTTGTTTGGCATACGAAGATGCCTAGGTACAAGATAGATAGACACATCCTCGTCCTAATTTATACTTTCCCCTGAACATCATTTAAGTTTAAAAGCTAAGAATGCTTACTGAGTATTGTTTTAAATGATTGTGCAGATCGTAGGTAGCTGCTGTTACTAGACCACAGTGCTGATTAGTGTTCTCCGAATTTACTTAAGAGGTCGAGCTCTAGTTTTCATTTTTGATATTTTTCTTTGTACATATTGTACATTTCTGTATATACACGTGACTTTTGGTTTGAAATGTTTTGAAACTTATTTTGTTTCCACTATTGTTTAATATTTGAAATTTTAATAGACTGAGCCGAGATTTCGAGAAAATAGCGTGTATATACATCTTTTATTTTCTCTCTCTCTCCTCTGTTTTTAGATTTGATTTCATATTATTTCTTTAAATTATATTGAATAACAGGGAAATCAGATTTTAAAAATGAGGTTCACAGGTATGATCTAAAATAGGTTGACAATTGGTTGATTACAGGGATACAGTAGTTTGCGTACAAACCATGTCTGAAAAACATGAGTTATTTATTGCAGATGAACAGGAATGTGATAGTATAATACGGTGCTGTGCCCGTATTACACTAACACAAACTATGTCTTATACCGCACTACAGGCCGGGCTGTATACTGTTATATGTATACTTGACGTATGATTTTAATAATAGTATTATTATAGAATTTGTTTTGAATATTCCGCATTATAAGTAATATAAAGGTTAAATAAATATGATTAAAAATGTAATAATTAGAGGATGTTTTATTACGAGCCAGAGTGATCATTCAAATCTATTGAAAACCGATCCTGAGATTGCACACATAGTCCTCCTTTCAAATCGAGGGCAACTACTGAAAGATAAAGCTACAATTGATCTCAAAAGCGAAAGCGAGCCTGATTCGGAGTAGTCTATAACCCCAACCATGGCAGAACAGAATCCAAGGACAATGTTCAACTATGCTCGGCCAAACATGATAAGCACTACTTCCAGCATAGTTAGACCAATGCTGGCGGTTAATAATTTCGAGATCAAGCCAAATGTCATCCAAATGGTCCAACAAGATGTGCAATTTGATGGTCTACTGGAGGAGAATTCGAATGCTCATCTTCCAAACTTTTTGGAGATCTATGATACATTCAAGATCAACGGTGTCTCAAATAATGCTATCAGACTCAGGTTATTACCTTTCTTTTGGTGGGACGTGCCAAGTAGTGACTCAACTCATTGCCACGAGGATCCATCGACACTTGGGATGTGTTGGCTGAGCAATTTTTGGCCAAGTATTTTCCACCTGCTAAGATGGCCAAGTTAAGGAACAACATTTCCTCTTATGCTCAACTGGAGTCAGAGACTCATTATAACTCATAGGGTCAGTTCAAGGGTTTACTATAATGGTGCCCACACCATGGTCTTCCCACTTAGATGCTGGTTTAAACTTTCTATAGTGGTCTGAACTATGGTACTAGACAGTCTATAGATACATCAGCTGTGGGACACTAAACAACAAGAAACCAGATGTAGCCCAGAAATTCATTGAGCAAATGTCAATGAACAACTACCAATAGGGTGCCGCCAGATCTTGACTAGCACGACAACTAGGAATTTATGATGTTGACACAGTCACTGCTTTGGTTGCACAAGTTGAGGCAATCAGTAAGAAAATTGATGGTATTTCCTTTCCTTCTTCTAGTTCTGCTAACCATGTTTCACAGGTTACTTCTCAAGACAATAACTAGGACACAAAGGAATTCCACGACATGAATAACTATTTAGGAAAAACTTGTCAACAACATCAGAACAACCCTTTCAATTAGAGCTATAATCAGGGGCGATGGAACTAGCCAAACTTTTTGTGAGGAGGAACACGGCCTAACTACCCCCAGGTTTCTAGCAGTAGTAAAAAACTCCGTAGCAGGAGACCCCTCTGAAAGAGCAAAAACCAAATTTGAAGGATATTCTCTCCAAGTTTATTCAAGTAAGTGATGCCCATTTTCAAACAATGGAGATCTCAGTTTGCAGCACTAAAACATGACTCCACAACTTAGAAAATTAAGTGGGGCTATTGGCAAAGGTAATCTCAAAAAGTCAGCAGGTGATCTACCTAGCAACACAGAAGTCAACATGAGAGAGAATGTTTAGGCAATTACGCTCTTGAGTGGTCAAGAACTCCATCAAGTACTAAATACTATTAAAAATACATCATCTGATACATCTATGCAGGTGCCTATCGACACTAGTCACAAGATGATGATAAGTATACGACTTCACCTCTGTTAGAAACTGCAACTAAGAAGCCAATTTTAGACTATAAACCCAGGATCCCATTCTAGCTTGATTGAAAAAACAACGTATGGACGTGTAGTTTGGTAAGTTTCTCGACATATTTAAGCAATTACGCATTAACATTCCTTTTGTTGAAGCTTTGTCGTAGTGCCTAAATACGCTCTTTCTTTGAAGGAGCTACTTTCTAACAAGCACAAGTTGGAGGAGATATCCACAGTTTCTCCAAGTAAGGAGTGCTCTAGAACAAGCTAATAAAAAAGCTACAAGATCTAGAGAGTTTCACTATACCTTGATCTTTTTGTAGTCTGTTGTGTGAGAAAGCCTTAGCTAATTTAGGTGCTAGTATAAATTTGATGCCATATAAAATGTTTAAACAGCTAGGCTTAGGTGAACCTTAGCACATTAGTATGAGTTTGCAGTTTTCAAATCGGTCGATAAAATTTCCTAGGCGTAAAATTGATGTGTGTTAGTCAGAATAGATGAATTCATATTTCCTGTGGATTTTTTTATTTTAGACATGGATAAGGATGTTGAGGTTTCATTTATCTTGGGTCGTCCAATTTTAGCCACTACTAGGGCTATTATAGATGTCAGTGATGGTAAACTAGTTTTGCGAGTTGGTGAGGAAGATGTTACTTTTTTGATATCTAAATCTTTATGTCACTCTCTAAATCTTTATGTCACTCTCTTGGGCAAGATGACCATTGTTATTTTATTAGTTCATCTCACTCTTCTTTGTCTACTTATTGGAAGAAATTAACATACATAGATTCATTAGAGCGGTGTCTGATATAAGGCTGAACTGTAGAACAGGATGATCTCTAAGTCTCTAAGCAAGTCACACACCTTGAGGCCTCTAATTTTGTAACGCACAAACAATTGTTTGAGGGGCTTAATCAGAGTAACATATAGCGACTAAAGACATCACTTGAGGACTCATCGATTCCCAAACTGAAGACTTTACTAGATCAATTGGAGTATGTATTTTTGGCACCAATAATAAACTGCCAGTGATTATTTCCTCTATTTTGTAGGATCGTCAAAAGGAGCAACTATTGGCAGTCCTCCGAGAGCATAAAAGAGCCCCAAAATGGAAGATTTCAGACATACAAAGGATTGACCCTTCTTTATGCACACAAAAACTTTGATGGAGGACGAATACAAGCCAACTGTTCAACCACAACGTCGACTGAACCCAAAGATGAAAAATGTAGTTCGTGTTGAGACAATAAAATTGCTTGATGCAGGTCTCATTTATTCGATCTCGGATAGCATATGGGTTAGTCCAGTGCAGATTGTACTAAAAAAAGTGGAATGACAGTTTAGCCAACGAGAAGAACGAGCTCATTCTGACTCGCACAGTCACCGAGTGGCGTGTATGTATTGATTACCACCGACTTAATGATGCCACTAGCAAGGATCATTTTACATTGACATTCGTCGACCAAATGCTTGAAAGTTTAGTCGGTCATTCTTTTTACTGTTTCTTGGTTGGTCTTTCTGGTTATTTTCAAATTCCCATTGTGCGAGAGGATTAAGTGAAGACGACATTCACATGCCCCTATGGTACCTTTGTATACAGACGAATGCCATTTAGACTCTGTAACGCACCGACCATATTTTAGAAGTGTATGATGGCAAGCTTTGATGATCTTGTCGAAGACATAATGAGGTATTCAAGGACAAAATTTTTATCTTTGGAGATTCTTTTGAGCAATGTTTACAAAATTTGGAACACATTTTAAAACATTGTGAAGGCACCAATCTGGCGCTGAATTGGATGAAATGTCATTTCATTGTCACTAATGGCATTATCATAGGACACAAAATCTCTAGTTAAGGAATAGAGGCAGATTGAGAAAAATTGAAACAATTGAAAATCTACCACTCTTGACTTCTGTCAAAGTGGTCAGGAGTTTCCTAGGACATGCTGGGTTTTACCATTGGTTTATAAAGATTTTTCTAAAATGCCAGACCAATGACTCAGTTATTTGAAAAAGATAGAGTGTTTGATTTTAATGATGTATGTCTATTTGCCTTTAAGTTATTGCAAAATAAATTCATTCATGCTCCCATTTTAGTTGCAACTGATTGAACTCTACCTTTTGAATTGATGTGCGATGCTAGTGATTTTCCCATAGGCGCTGTTATAAGACAACGACACAGTAAACACTTTTACCCTATTTATTATGCTAGTAAAACACTAACAATGTGTTTGGTATGGAGGAATTCTATGGATTTTCTTGGAATTCATTTATAATTCTAAATTTTGTTGTTTGGTTTGCACTCTTAAAAAAATGAAATATTGGATTTGCAAATGAAAGATTTGAAAATGTGTTAAAAAAATGGATTTGTAAATCTAAGCTAAAGTGGTAAACATACCAAACAAAAGTTAGTATTTAAAAATCACAGAATTTACATGTTATACCAAACAATTGAATTGGATTTACAATTTGAATTCCTTATGAATTTCATTTGATTTCATTTACAAATCAAATCAAATCCATTTTCATTTTATACCAAACACTATATAAATGATGCTCAAATAAACTACACCACCACAGAAATGGAGTTACTTGTTATTGTGTTCCCTTTTGATAAGTTTTGCTTGTATTTGATACTCTCGAAAGTTGTTATTTTCAATGACCATTCAACTTTGATATAGTTGCTGAATAAGACATATACGAAGCCCAAGTTAATAAGGTGGATGCTAATTCTATAAGATTTTGATTTGGAGATCAAGGACAAACAAAGAGCTGAAAACGTGGCGGCTGATCATGTGTATCGCTTGAAGGACATTACCGATGATAAAAAATGAAGCTACCGCTCAATAATTCTTCCCCTAATGAGGAACTGTTCGCAATAGCTGAGGTGAGTACTCAAGCTACATGGTTTGCCAACATTGCATATTATTTGGCAGCTGATGTCCTTCCCAAGGAACTTTTGTATTAGTAGAAAAAGAAACTCTTCTCTGATATGAAATACTATTTTTGGGGGAACCCTTTCTGTTTTGGATTTGTACATATTAGGTTATTCGACAATGTGTTCCACCAAGGAAGATTGGTAGATTCTAAATCACTGTCATTCTGGACTCAATGGTGGTCATTATAGGGCTAATCTTACAATACGAAAAGAGCTAGAGACAGGTTTTCACTAGCCCACTCTATTTGAGGACGCACAAAGGTGCTACAATTGTCAACGCTCAGGTAATATCTCTATTTACAATGAAATGCCTCAGAATTCTATTGTTGTCTGTGAAGTATTTGATGTGCGGAGAATTGACTTTATGGGTCCATTCCCTTTGTCTTGTGGACATAAGTATATTCTTGTTGTTGTATACATGTCAAAATGGGTCGAGGTGCAAGCCTTGGCTACAAATGATGCTAGAGTTGTGAAATTTTTGAAATTATTATTTTCTTGTTTTGGCTCACCTTGAGCAATTATTAGTGATAGGGGTTCCCACTTTTATAATAGCCCATTCTAAAAAATGATTAATAAGTATAGTGTGATCCATAGAGTATCTACTGCATATCACCCATAAACTAGTTGTCAGGTAAAGGTCACTAATCAAGAATTAAAACGTATTCTAGAAAATTTTGTAGAGCATAATAGAAAAGGCTGGTCGATTAAGTTAGAGGATGTCTTATGGGCCTATCATACAACTTTTAAAACACCTATGTGGTTGACACCATTTAGTTTAGTTTATGGTAAGACATGTCACCTCCCAGGTGAACTTGAGCATAAGACATTTTAGGCCATTAGATATGCAAATCTTGATCTGTCTCTTGCAGATATAAATAAAAAGCTTCAACAGAACGAGCTAGATGAATGGAGGTGTATTAGAATAATAAGGTATACAAGGAAAGCTCCAAGCGCTACCAATTTTGTTGAGGGAAACAATGCTCTTCTGTACAACTCCTGGTTGAAGCTTTTTTTGAGAAGTTAAAATCTAGGTGGTCCTGTCCATTTAGGGTGACTCGTGTTTTGCCATATGAAACTGTCGAGGTTTCTCACGCCGACAAAGGAACGTTCAAGGTAAATGGTCACTGCTTAAAATTTTATCATGAATAGGTTCTCTCAGACCTTGATAGGGAAGTTATTACCTGCCAGACGAGGAGACACTACACGAGCTTGGTCTTCATGTAGATTTTATGTGGCTAATCAGTGTTGGGGTAGGATCGCTTCTTTACGATCGACTCCCTTACTTACCAAGAGTTGACGTTGGAGTTCTCAACGTCATTTAGGATGGTTGAGGTCAAAAAGGAAATTGATGGCAGCGTAGTTTTTATTGTTTTTTGAGCTGGTGGTGTAGAGTATCATTTGACACTCTACAAATTTGCCATTCAGATGTGTTTCTATGATTCGGAGTTCATAAATAGAGGCGAGTACTTCGACCTGCCTCATCAGTTCTTGGTGGGGTTCAACATTGTAGCTTATTGAGAGGAGTTGAATGGCTAAAAGGCTTCAATTTGAGCCAATTGAAGGCTTTCCAGATTTGGTCCCACTCGCTGTGGTATATTCACCAAGTCATCGCCAGCATCATGTACTCGCAGAAGGAGAGTGCAGGCAATGTCACGACCCAGGATATGTTGTGTCTATACATCATGGACCAGTGCTACCCAATTAATATGGCACATATGTTGGCTAGGTCTATTATGGATTAGGTTACAATGTCGAGGATTGTAACCCTTTTGCAAGACACTATGCTACGCAGCTGGTGCAGGGCGTGGAGCACTTTGATTATCTACCAGTGATGCATGTGTTTGCTTTAGTTGAGTACTTAAACAGAGGGTTACTGTCCCATATGCGGATCGTAGATCAATGACAGACTACTGAATATAGGCTGCGGAGAGCAGAGGATGATGATATGCCTCTAAAAGAGGCGGAAGATCAGGCAGCAGAGTAACCAGCACTAGAGGCTCCAACACTTTAATAGCACCACCATCCTTCTTAGTTGAATCAGATTTTGGCACTGCAGTAGCAGCAGAACACCACCCTCATAGTGATACAACATCAGCAGCAGCAGTTGATGATCTATAGGAACTAGATGGTCCAGGGTGGGCATATTTACGCGCTGGAGCATCAGGTGCATCATACATTCCAACATATGCACATTGAGCCGCTACCATACATGTCGCCACCACCATGCTAATAGTACTACTAGTCGTACCTACAATACTACCAGCATCTACCACAGCCAAATGATGATTAACACAAGGACGATGGTGGTGATTGAGGCTGACACACCATTCATATTTGACTTTTTTATTTTTTTTTCTTTTATTTGGTTTTTTTTATTTTATCTATTTATGAACTTTTGTCGTTCGTTTTCTTGCCTTCTTTCTCTCTCTTTGCAGGTTTATATTTATTTATTTTTAGTTTAGTTCATTGTATTTAACTTATGTTTTGATGCTTCAGATTTAATGTTAGTTTTGTTTTCTTTCTTCTTCAGTTTCTTTTCTTTTTATTCAAGAGTCGACATTTCTTAGTGTTACAGGCTCTTTTTGTAGCTTCCCTTACAATCACCTTTCAGGAAATTTCTTTGTCATTTTCCATTTCTATTTTCCCATTCTTCTTTTTTTCTAATTTTTTTCTACATTGGGGATAATGTATTGCTCTAAGTGTTGTGAAGGGGGTTCATTAAAATGAAAAGTGTTTATGCCTTAAAGGAATATCTAGCATTTAAATTTTTGGCCAGTGATGATTCTTTGTAGTAGAGTGCATTATTTTCAATCATATTGATGGGATCAAATATGCACATGTTATTCTAGTTATTTCAAGTTGATTTTCATGTCATTTTAGTAGATAAACCAATGGATTTTATAAGCTTAAGGTTGTTTTGGTTTTATCTAGGTGTGATTAAGGAACGTGAAGATCTTGATATGTTTTGATGGAAAAAGAAGGCACATCGAGCGAGGCCATTTTGTAGAGCAAATTCACGAGTTCTTAAGTTTGGCTTGGGACTCAAGATCATGACCAAAATATGACTAAAAGAGTGATCATGAATGTTGAACCTCGAAGTCATGAACAAAGGACTCAAATGGACTCGAGTGGGGTTTGAATCACGAAACAAAATGTTGGGCAGAAGGTGAGTCACGAATATGACTCACCATGATCACGTTTTGAAAGGAAAAATGGCATTCATGACTCAAGGAAGTCAGCTGAAAATCGGTCCAGAAACCCAATCAGAAGCCAAACGTGACTCATTTTTTTGTTGCATTTCTTGCATAGAAAGTGAGTCACGAACGTGACTCAACAGAGTCACGAATGTGACTTACACTCTGAAGGCTAAAATGGTTCTAAAGATTAGAGAAAAATTGGGCAGAATCTATGTCACAAATGTGACTCATTTGAGTCACAAACGTGACTCTGTTGATGACAAACATTGTTCACAAAGAATGGGCCGAAATGTCCTTAAAATGAATGGGTTAAGTCGGGGGCACTTCAGACATTTCGCAAGGAGATGAAAGGAGGCTATAAAAGGAGTTGTATTAGGTTTGGAGGATTATTTTTTTTTGGCTGGACATTTCTTGGAGGAAAAGAGGGAGCTTTCAAGGGTTTTCTTTTCTTCTTTTCCTCATGGTTATATCTCCTTTATTTATCTTTTCTTTGTTTTTAGTGTTAGCCTTGTTAGGCTAAACATTTGTTGGGTTTTCCTAAGATGTAAATAGATTATATACTTGGTTTACTTAGTGGATTTTGAGGTTTATGTTTGAATGGATTTATCTTTGCTTGAATGTTGATTAATTTATTGGGTTTATGGATGAATGATAGTTTAGACATTTTGTGATTGATTGCTTAAAGAGTACCTATTGTTATTGCGATAGAAAGAGCGAAGTAATTGTTTAAAGGCATAGGAATTATCCATAGTAGTGACAGGCTAGGATTAGATCCTGTTGGAAAATAAAGAAGAAGATGGAAGTGGGCTTTGTCCCACATGGAAGAAAAGAGAAGAGGAAGACATGTATATATGTAGAGATGTGTGGAACTAAGAACAAGCCAATTGGTTTTGTTCAAGTTGGTACCCACACACTTCTACATATTGTACTTTGGTCCTCTCGAGTTCGATAATGCAGCAACGCCCCCGACTACGACCCATCACGTAGGCCTGAAATTTTCAAGATGGTATCAGAGCCTGAGCCCAAATGGGCGGGTTTAACAGCCTGACAAAGATCCTGGACGAGAGACTTGGAAGAAGCCCGACATGAGAAGTTCATCATGACTCGGTGCAAGGTCAAGAAAACCCGAGGCCCAAGACCTGAAGCCCAAAGAAGAAGGCTCAGTGAGGAAGACCCAGATTAGAGATTAAAGCCAAAAGAAAAGGAGCACAAGCCCAGGCAAAAAATGACGGAGGACCTAAGGCCTCTGAGGCTCGAGAGCTTGAAGTGACAAAGTCTAGACGGAAAAAATTGCAAGTCACAACTGGGCCGAGACAAACCGAGCCAGTTGGACTTCAGGGGGAGTGTTGGAAAATAAAGAAGAAGATGGAAGTGGGCTTTGTCCCACATGGAAGAAAAGAGAAGAGGAAGAAATCTAATCACTCTAGGGATACTTATTGGGAGATACATGGTAAGCCAGTAGATTGGAAACCAAAAATAAAAAACAAGGGCTATCAAGCAGCGGCTGTTAAC
>CANYCX011446766.1:0-10313 GCA_948193385.1 Breynia disticha f. nivosa | reverse complement strand
TCACAACATACAAGTCATTAACTAACCATTAACACCTTTATTATTTATGTCAAATAATCAAAACAAGCATTATCAACTTTATGTCAACCATTTATCATCCTTTCCTTATCATTCATCTTCACAAAATGTCATCCACTCAAGACTATTTCCATTTCAACATATACCTAAGTTTATTCCAGCTCTAATCATGTCATTTCATAATTAATTTCCATCAAATACATTGATTCAACATTAACACAAGTCCAGCAATCAACCCTTTGTAAACCTTCACTAAGCCCTAGAGTTTTCACTCTTTCCATCAAATTTTCTTACTCAAATCATCCTAACATAAACAAGCTATTAAGTTCATGTTCTCTGCATAATTAACATCATTTCCAGCAACCACAACCTCACATAACAACCATACAAAAGCAGCAAAGTCAAGGCATAAACCTTATGTAAACCTTTACACAACTTACCTTGTTAACCTATGATGATGGTTGCAAGAATTCAATCCCAAATCACTTCCTTCTAGCTTAAACCCAAGTTTTCTCACTTTTCTACCCTTCTTTCTTGTTCTTACAATAGCTGGGAATTGATGGAAGAGTATGGAAGAGTATAGAAGAGTCTTGCCTCTTCAAACCTCAAACTTTTATATTTTTTTCACGAAATCAGCAATCCACGCGTGGTGGACAAAAAGAACGCGTGGTCGTGCCCACCGCGCGTACTTCCTAATTCAACATTTTTCCTCTTTTCTTTGATGATTTTCTATCAACCTACTATCAACACTTAGTTAACTTTGATATATTGATGTTTAAACATTTATTTTTCATAAATTTACGATGAAAAATTCCCGGGATGTTACATGAATTGTAATCCATTTCAATAATCCTTCACCAACATGACATCATCATCCAATCAAATGCACAATACATGCTACTAAGAATTTCCACATATTTGATTCCCAAGAACACTTTTTAGCCATTACATGCCACATAGAACATTTATACTATTTTCATACAAACATAGAACTCTTCAAAACAAGACACCAACTCATGCACAAAACAATTCACTCATATATAGTCCATCATTCATAAAACAACCATACACATATAATTAACCATTCATAACAATTCACAAAAGTGGCAAAGCACTTACCTCGGGCTCCAAGACTCAATCTGTCGCCCGATTCTCGAGTCGGGTTTCAAATGTCGTTACCTACACACATGTAATCACCTTTCTTATCATTCAACATACAATGTACCTTATTTCAACCTCCCTTACTGAGTTTTCCCCAAAATCCCAAAACTTCCCTAAAACCCTAATCTCTTAAATCTCACCAAATCGTATGTTTTAGGGTTAAAGACTTATGGAATCATAAACTACAATGGAAACCTATCAAAACCCTACCAAATGCAGCTATTTTCCATCACATTTCAGATCGGGATTTAGAATTTACCTTCTTTCCCGTCACTTTAAAACCTAGAGGGAGGAGGAATCGATTTGAGAACGGATGCGGTGTTAATCTGCTGGAAATCTACTGTTTGTTGGTAGGATTGATGTTTGGAAGACCTTGAAATGATGGTTTGAGAGTTTGGAGAGAGTTTAAGTTGTTGGGAGGGAGTTATGGCTCGGTTGTGGTTGTTTTAGGACATTTATTGACATGTCCAAACCCCGATAACGTATGTTTGTTGTCCAAATTAACGTACATTAGAAAAATGCAGGTTCTGGGAAGCTGGGATGAATAACGTACGTTATATGTTATTCCACCAATTAAACATTAACGTACGTTAATTGTTGAATGTACGTTAATTCAATAATTAACGTACGTTAATTGTGTGCAGTCTACTGCACTTAGCGATTTCTGACCTCTTTCCATTCCGAACAACATCATATGCCTCTATACATCTTACCCTAACATAATCCTACATTATTCCACATTAAACAGACACTTTTTGGGGTGTTACACCTTTCATAAACTTGTATTTTCTTGTTCTTATTAAACATTTTACTTATGACATTAATTACATGATTTGAGGACGAGGATGTTACATGGGATGTCAATTAGAAATTATGGATACATGTCTAGGACATGGTATCTGCTTTAGATCCACCAATGAGAAAAACTACATGGTTCAGAGTCTTAAATAGTTCTCATGTGCAAGTCTTACATTGGAGTTCTTTGACTTAAAATCTTTATAAAACTTTAGATGGATTTTTGTATACTTTAACATATGCCTAACATGCCCATAAAAGGGTGACAAGTATGAGTATGATTGGCTATGCATTGGTTCATGTTAAAGAGCATGAGAGAAGTGAAGAGATTACTCACTCTCAAGGAGAGAGAAAATGCCCTATCCATTTGATTAGTGAGCTGAAAAGAGTGTGGTCACGCCCATATGAAATAATGAATTTTATTATTTATTTAAAAGGATTGAGTGTACTAGAATATCAAGGAAAGGAATTAATTTAATAAGGAAGACCATTCTATGCCTTATATAAGTCCGACATTAAGGGTAAGAAACTATCTAAGATTGGACTAGGTCAAAAATGGATGTCACAACTCCTCATTTAATTTGGGCTGTCATAGCATTTCACTAGAATTTGTTTATGACTTTTAGGGTTTAAGCCAATTTTAAATGGGCCCATAGGATCGCACAAAAAGGCTAAGTCTAAAAAGGATAATATTGATATGTCCACTTTGAATGTACATTTAAGCCATTTTACAGACAAATATACATAGCAATAAAATGAGTATTATGGACAAAATTATAAGCCCAATGGACTTGGGAAACATATCCATGAGATGATGTTTTTGAAATAACTTACCATCAAGAAAAGTATTGAAAGTGTTTTGGACAAAATGGAGAGAATCACATTTTAGGATATATCTTGTCTTAAAAGTGCGATTCAATCTTATCTTAATTTATCCTAAGTTGATTAGGATTACAATTTGAGTTTAAATTGTATTTAAATTCTAAATCTAATCCAAAATATATAAGGATAAAGACAAGGAAGAGTTTGGATGGAGATAAAATTTACCGCTCCACATTTTCTCAACATCATCTCCACTTTTCTCTCCTTCTCTCTCCTTGGTCGTAGCCTATAAATAGGAAGGCTCACTCTTCTTATTTTTGTTCCTCTTGGACAAAATTGTAAAACTCCATCGGTGAGAAAATATTTCAATTAATTTTTCTTACTAACCATTTGTTGTCTTGGGTGTCTTAAGAGCTAGCACTCGACCTTTTTGTGAAGGACTAGCAATGTGTGTGAGCATAGAGGAAGGTGCATACAAGTAGCTTCTTTCTGGAACATTTGGCTCCGTTTTGAATGTTTTATAGGTTGGTTCCAATAAAGTAGTTACAAACCAAATCCTCCTAAACCATTCTACTCAAGTTTTTAAGGTACAAAATGCAAAACTAGTTAATTAATTAATACATATGATGCATGGATCTTAGTTTTGGTTTTTGTTATGGTTGTTCTTGGTCATTTTAGTTAAATATTCTGTTGCCTAAATAAGTGTGAAAGCCATAAAGAAACCCCAATAGTGGTATCAGAGCCATCTTGATTGATTATGTGTGTGTTTTCATGCCTTAAAATCAATGGCATAATCGACCATCCTTGAAAAACAATGCTGAAATTTTCTAAAATTTGTAACATGGGATGTTTTGATTTCTTTTGATTACTTTATGATCATATGGGTATTAAATCAAGATTATAAACTGACCTAGGGTAGTTTTAATAAGGTTTAATGGCTGGTTCAAATTTTCTTTCTTGGTCAAATCATGTTTTGATGATATTTGATCTTGTTTTGTGTTAACATGCCTTGTTATGAACTAGTTTTGGCTAATTGAACATGTAAACGATTTTGTATGATAAATTGGTTGTTAAATCAACTTTCATAAATTATTAAGGATATTTAATAAGTGATTTAATGGCTGACATAAAAACCTTAGTGTAGCCTAAACCCTAATGGACCAAAACATACATGATTGTTACATGTTTTGATGATCTAGTCTTGTATGATTGGATATAAAAACGATTTTAAATCAAATGAAATTATGTTAACATGTTTAATTGATATTTGAGGCTGTATTTAAGAATTTTAATTAGGTCGGTCATAGTTACAATGTTGATAAATTTTATTGTGATTTGAAAAATATGGCCGATTGGTTTTAAATGGACTAGTTTGATTGTTACATGTTTTAATTAAATAAAAATTAGTTTTGATTGATTAAAAAGGGTAAAATAATTATAGGGCATAAGTGTTTTCAATGTTAAAATGTTTTTTATGGTGTGTATTAATTGGTTTAATAACACATAAAATATTTTAGACATTGTAGTAAGTTTAATGCAAAGTATGTGCGTTGTGTTGTGCATATGTGATAAGTTGATTCTTGGTTGATTCTTTGAGTGCATTCACGTGTGTTTATCATATTTTATGTGTTTAATTTATCTTATTACATATATTATGAAATTTGATATTTATGTATATATGTTGCATATTGTTGAAATTGAAAAAACGGAAATTTTACTTTAGTGGCCATCTACACGAAGGATGTTTAGCATATGTTAGGGTTTTTAGGAGATAGTTCATTCGATGAGCCTATTGGGACTTGGTCCAATCTCATCATGGGTTTTAATCCAAACTTTGTTTGATCCATGAATGTTACGTTTTTGTTTGTTTATTTGTGTGATGAATGATTATGCATGGTGGATTCATGGGCCTATGGGTTTGTACTTTTAATTATGGCATGCATGCCTCGTAAGGATTATTGTAATTTCAATTTAAGTACTTAGGATAGTATTTAGAATCAAGACAACATGCACATGTTGAACGGATTTAAAATTCCACACAATGCCTATGACATTCAAAAGCCCACCAAACTGGACTGGAGAGCCCAAAACCATCCAGAGTTGGAGCCCATAAGCTTGAATATCGTTAGGCTTATTAGGCTAGATCTTAGTTGTAGGATTTTTGACCCATATTTGTCACGTTTACTTTTATTCATGATATATATCTATTATGCATGGATGAATGACAAAGCATTTACGATGAAAGCCAAAATTAAATTGAATTCCTAGAAATAGTAAGTCATAAAGTTGCCTTTTCGATTCGAAAAACATCAAATATCTCAAAAGTTGGTCACGTACCTAGTTAAGGCCTATAATACACCCTTCTTTCTTGGTGAAGTGTGGGTTGTGAAGGTGGGCTAGACTTAACATAGAAACGTAAGGTCAGACCTAGGTAACATAAAATGGGCTTTTGTGCTTAACACTTGATCGTGTTAGCCCATTTGATCTAAGAGTAGTGAACCGAACACAATTGGATGTTACCCTACCTACATAGCTTAACCTTTAGGTGTACAAGCTCAGCTTGACTAGGGCATTGTTGCAACATAATGCCCATGACATTCAAAAGCCCACCAAACTGGAGTGGAGAGCCCAAAACCATCTAGAGTTGGAGCCCACAAGCTTGAATATCGTTGGGCTTATTAGGCTAGATCTTAGCTGTAGGATTTTTGACCCAGGTTTGTCACGTTTACTTTTATGCATGATATATATCTGTTATGCATGGATGAATGAAAACGTTTGCGATGAAAGCCATAATTAAATTGAATTCCTAGAAATAGTAAGTCATAAAGCTGCATTTTTTATTCGAAAAACATCAAATATCTCAAAAGTTGGTCACGTACCAAGGTAAGACCTAGAATACACCCTTCTTTCTTGGTGAAGTGTGGGTTGTGAATGTGGGCTAGACTTGACATAAAAAGGTAAGGTCGGACCTAGGTAACATAAAATGGGATTTTATGCTTAACACTTGATCGTGTTAGCCCATTTGATCTAAGAGTCGTGAACCGAGCACAATTGGATGTTACCCTACTTATGTAGCTTAACCTCTAGGTTTACAAGCTCAGCTTGACTAGGCATTGTTGCAAAAGATGGATTTTTTCTTGCTATATTGTTAACAAACTATTTAAGGGATATTAGTTAGAATCGTGGGATTTTCAAAGACTTGACTAAATTAGTTGATCTTATTCTATATGTAACATTCCTGTGTTAAAATGCTATAGTTAAGTAAAAATGATAATATGATAAACATAATTGAGAATCAGTTAGAGAATTTAAAAAAATAAGAGACAAACAGTAGTCTAAATGGTGGTTTAAAACAAGTTGAGGGTTATACGAGTAAAAATTATGAAAAAACAAAGTTTGAATGCAAAATTGATGAGAAAACAGAGGAATGGCACAGTGGGTGTGCTGGAAACACAGACAACATATTCCTGGAAAAGTATATGAGGACGTTCATACTCAACAATGAACACAACCTTGTTTTGGATACTGGCACGATCATTCAGTGCCAGCATGGGCCGTGCTGAGTTGTTAAAAATGCTGAAATGTTGGAAATTAAAGCAGGACGTGAAAATGCATGTAGCGTGGGGCATGTTGGAGGCAGCATGGTCGTACTGATCCTCAGACTGATATATAAGAAGTTTTTGAACAGAAAACAGAAGGAAATCAGAAAAGAAACAGAGAGCAGAGTGAGAGAGATACAAGAAGAGAGAGACTGGTTGTTTGAGCTAGGATTTGAGTATAAAATATCAAATTGATAGTAGAATCAAGCTAGAATTCAACTAGGATAGCTGAGACAGGAAATTTTTGGAGATAACGACAATAATTTATGTAGTTTATGTATATAATTATTGTGAATTAAGTCTAAAAGTCAGGAATTTCTAATAATTGATGAGATAGGAAATTAATAGGAATGAAATAGGAGCATGCATATTTATATATGTTGCTATATTGAGTTTATAGAGAATTTTGCATATGATTATATAGGAGGACGGGCTAGACGAGCAGGATAGGATTAGAGCTCGTATCGTTCAGAGTATTTTAGCTAGCAGGTGAATAGTCTAAATCGCTAAAAGTATATGAGTTATTATGAAATTTAAATATGTGATAGTATATGATTGATTGTGAATATATATGAATTTTGAAGAAAAGTTAAAAAGTGGAAATAGATATAATTATACAGGGATATATTAAAAATTAAAACGAATAAGTATATACGATTAAATTGCAAACAAGTTCATACAAAGCAAAATGCGAGTAAGTACGAGATTGATTATACAATTGCATGATATTTAAATATATGCAGGTGTTGTTGATATTGGTAATACGATATGGTTTGATGGATTATGGTGTGGATTGGTGATATGATCAATCATTGTAGATGAAAGCATATTAATGTAGACAGAAGAATATAACTGTAGTTGGAAGAATATTATTGTAGACGGAAGATAAAATGCATATGATATTGCATGACAAATATTCAATAAGTACGATTAGAAATATGATTAAGATCTTAATTTTAATACAAAATGATAATATGAATAATAAATTAATTACATGAAATGATATTACAGTTTATACTGGAAATGAATCAGTAATTATAATTATGATTTATATGACTACTCAACAACCGCGATCATACATTTTGTTTTCAGGACCAGGTAGTGAGATATTTTAGATTTTGAGATTTTTACAGGTGGGTTAGCTACTACTCCCAACATTCTCTATCTTTACCAGATACCAGCTAGGAGTTAATATGTTTGGCATTTGCATATTTTATGTATACTGGATGTGATATGTGTTGTTATGAATGATATTAGTTTTATTTGAGATGTTTGTTGTTGTTGGATAATGTTGGTTTGGTATATATGTATATATGAGTGTTGCTTGCTAGTTTGAATGATAGTATAGGTTGAGGTGCATGTTGTAATTAATAAGAGAATCTATATGTGTGAGAGATTGTGTTTTTGATTAGGAATGATGTCTGAATTGAATAAGGGTCAATTTTATGCATATTCTTGGTTACAATAGATATATTCAGACTGTACTTAAATGTTACAGGCTTTGTGTTGTATGAAATAAAGGGCGTATTAGATCAACCCAAGGCCAAACCCATGTCGTGTTTTTCTTATACATTGTATCGAGCTGTTAACTGTTTATATAAGATGGAGAAATGTTTGAAAAAGTATGATGGTATGATTTGAATAATTAACAAAAAATGCAATTGAAAATGCAATGTTTTTAAATATACGTTCAAACTGATTTACTAGAATAGTTAATATATGATTACTATGATAATAAGTTTAGTACATTTTATTTTGGCATCCAAGCAGGGATATGATCCCTGGATAGTCAATTGATGTGTGATTTGTGACATGTATTTGTATGTGCGTTAAAGCATCCCTACTTTTACTACATATTTAATCATATAATTTAAAATTTTTTAAATATTGCTCTGATATCAAAATAAAACATCCTATATTTTATTACGTATTTAATCATATACTCATACATTTACTTTATTATATGCAGAAGCATTGCAAACTGTCTGGCTGTAGAGAGAGGAAGTGTTGAGGAGCGGCAGTTGACCTTTTAGTACCTATTCCTGAAACAAAAATCGCAGTTGCATGAGTTGCGAGCTCAGTGAGTAATCATTTATATTACTTCTCACCTTTTAAATCTATCTTGTTTCCTTGATTCATCCCTTATGTTTATATATGTAAGGATACATATATAATATTATTTGTATGTTTTTTTGTATTCTTTACTTATTATCTTATGAACCATATGAATGTGTGAACATTTGAACTGTGAACTATACAGTGCTATACTTATGAACATCTGAGCATGTGAACTAGTGAGCATGTGAACTGCACTATACTTCCATCTCCATTTATATCTTTCGTCTCTGTTACTCTTTCATCTCCAATCACCACCATTATCTATCACCGCCTCTATCTGTGTCACCACCACTATCATGTGTCTGTGTCTGTGTAATCATGTGCTATCATGTGATTGTGATTCATGTGCACGTGTTATCATATACATATGATTATTATATGTGTACTTATATCATTTACATCTATTCATTCACGTGATATCAGTTGATCATGTCACAATGTAACTCATCATATGACTATGAAATCATATACCCGTGTTCTTTCACGTGTTCTTTTATCAATTAATCGTATTTATGGAAATACGATTATCTGTGAATTATCTATAGTTTCTTAGGATTTCATCCTAGGGTTTCATCTATCATTCATAGTAATTAAACATAAAAACATACATAACGAACAAACATATAAATCAAACATATCAATAAATCATCTACCATCAATATCCACACTCTAGCAGGTCTAAGCATTAACTTAATTTAAAAATAGGTCTGGAATACTCACCCGTTTATACGGGTAATCCGTATAAAATCCTCCTTAATACCAAGCCTGCTCTAATCGTCGATCTCCCGTGCTAAATCTCTTTTCTCTCTCTCAAACCCTAACTCTCTCTCTCTCCTCACTCTCTGCGCTCTTTCCTTTCTCAGCTCCTCTGAGCCTTCACCTGCTTCCTTTCCCTTTTTATAGACGAGAAAGGAAGCCTCGTCATCATTCTTTGCCTTCAAGGCATGCCAGCTCCTGTTTAATCCTAAACTACGCGTGCTCAACGGAAACTGCATGATGTTGACCTCACCACGCGTTTGTTTGCCCTAAACTACGTGTGCTCAACATTAAACTACTTGTGGTCATCATCCATTACGCGCACTCGGCCTCACCATGCGTCTATTTGCACTAAAACTACACGTTGTTGACATTAAGTACTTGTGGTCATTGCTACAACGTGTTCTTCCATCTCACAACGTGTACTTGGCTGATTTTCTGGCTCATTTTTCCTTCTATACGTACCTATATCAAGCAATTGTCAACTTACAATCAACTCCACCTTTTTCACATCAATGCTTAATCTAATTAATCATTTTCTTATTTAGTAATCATAGGACTTAAGGATGAGGACGTTACATGCATTGTGTGAAATGTGTGCTAAATCATTCTTATCTTTGTTTTATAGTATGTTGCAGCTTAGGCAGCCTACTGACAGAGAGGGAAAAACAAACCCCGACATACTATTTAGATGTGTTATGTAGGATCTAGACACAAGTCATATGATCCTGATCATTCTTATTACGGTCCAGCCTATCTTTGTCCATCACCGCTGTAATATCCTATCTATAGGGATCCACCTCTGACTGCTCACAAGTTAGATCCAGAAAATTTAAGGAATTGAAGAAGTTGGGAACTGTAGAGTTTTAAGGTACTACAGATCCACGATCTGCAGAGGAGTGGTTAGATCAGAATGTGCAAGTTTTTGAGATGATGGAGGCTAGTGTTGAGGACAATTGGAGTTTGTCGTATCCTTAATACAGGGAGATGCATATAACTAGTAGAAAACAGTTCAAAATTCTTTGGAGTTTCCATAAGTGATTG
>CANYCX011446563.1:0-13428 GCA_948193385.1 Breynia disticha f. nivosa | reverse complement strand
ACAACACTTTTGTAGCTTTGATGTGACAAAGGAAATATAAAGACAAGCACTAAAATAAAGACTATACAATGAACTAAAAATTTGGGCTTTCCTAGATTTCAATAGATTTTACACTTGGCTATTTAATGGTTTAAGGCTAATCATGGTGTCCTCACGCTATCGTCAATTAAGAGTCCATTTTGGGATTCTCAAATTGCGTCCTTAAACCTAGAAAATGTTCTACTTTCATGATACACTAAACTAGGCAAGGCAATAGTCACCTAGGCATTTCATCGAACACATTAGTCAATTGGTATATTCTATCCAATCGATCGCTAACACTATTTGATTAGCCTTCTTATCCCTCGGCTTTTGCAATTCTAGGATAAAATTACTAAAACTGAATGATACAGATAACGCAATTAAATGTCCTAAGCTAGTAGTTGATTAAATCAAATCTAATGCAATGTAATCCTAGCCTATCACTACTATGAATTGTTTGCACAATTTAAATATTTACGTCGCTCTCTCTATCACATCGCAACATGTACATTCCAAGCAATTAATCACAATATGTGAGCCCTATCATTCATCCATCAATATAATCAAATAGACAACATTCAATCAAAGATAAATTCATTCAAGTACAAACCTCAAATCCAACAAGTATAGCAAGCATAGAACCTATTTACATCTTAGGAAAAACCCAAAAAAAACCTAGCCTCACATGGCTAGGTTAAGGACTAACAAAAGAGAAATAAAGGTGAACATAAAAGAGGAAGAAAAGAAGAACAAAACTCTTGCTCCAAGCCTTCAAATCTCTCCAGCAAAAGGTGCCCAAAAGACCCCTTCTAAACCTAAAACAACTCTTTTATATGTCCTAGATTATGCCCTCTGGAAATGTCTTGAATGCCCCACACTTAACCACTCAAATAAGACACTTTTTGGATATTTTAAAAGTGTCATGAATGGCCACATTCATTAACAAAATTTTGACTCATTGGTGTCACGTTCATGGCACCCATTCTGTCTCACTTTTGCAGCAAAACAAGGTGTCACGAATGCTAATTTAAAGTGTCACGAACGTGACAAAAGTGTCATGAACGTGACTCCACTTTTGGACATACCTTTTATTTAAGAAATAATTGTCATGAATGTGAATTTTTATCCCCTAAATCGTGACACAAAGTGTCATGAACATGACACCACTTCTGACCACTTTTTGCCTCAAAACAAGGTGTCACAAATGCTGTTTTTGAGCCACAATTCATGACACCAAGTGTCACGAATGTGACACCACTTGTGGACACCATTTTGAAGTTTTATGAATATTATTTTTGAGTCTCCAATTCGTGACACAAAGTGTCACGAATGTGACACCTCTTCTGGCCACATTTTCACACACTAAGGTGGTGTCATAAATGCTACTTTGTCATCACAATTCGTGACACAAAGTGTCATGAACGTGATGGCCATTCTGGTCACCAAATTCCACTTTAAAACGAGCCATGAATGCACCATTTGAAGACCCCAATTCGTGACACTAATTTTCACAAATGTGACCATGCTCCTTCATTTTTATGAGTCACGAAATGCAACTTTAGGCATCATCATTAGTGACACAAGGTGTCACAAATGTGATGCATGTTCTAGCCCTAAAATGTATGCTTCAAATGTGTTAATTATCATCCATAATTCATGACTCCGTTTTGTCCTCCTTGATGTGCTATTTTCTCCTTCATTTCGTTAGCAAATCTCCATGTTCTTCAAGTGCACCTAGATAAAACCGAAGTGATAAAATGAACTCATATTTTCAAGTTTTATCTACTAAATTAACATGAAAATATACTAGAATATGAATGAAATAAATGTGCATTATTGGCCATATCACCGTTACTGTCTACCTTCCTTTCTTTTTATTTTTGGACAAATGAAACTATTTATATAAAAGTTTAAGCAAAGGAATGTCACGTGCTGAATGGGCTCGACCTTTGCCTTGCATCCCTCTCATGTTTCCAATTTCGAGGTCCATATTAAGCTATCAGATACATTTCTTTCCATTGGCACACCCTGTTCCAAATTGGCACAACATTTGTTATTATATTCTTATCATGTTTCAAGTTTTAAAACTTCTATAAAGCTGCCAAGTCAATTTTTTTCAATTAGTATGGTCCAAATTGGAATTGTCATGTCTTGTGCCTGTTGGCTTGCCCTTATCCACTTTTGGGCACAGTTTGTTCAATTGGCACACCCTCAATCCTCATTTGGCATGGTTTGTGCTCATGGCATGCCCTATGCCATCTACAAGCCTTATGGCATGCCCTTCACCTTCTAAACTTTGCTTATATATGTGTTATCAACCCTTAATCAACTCACATTAAACCTTCTAGTTTTCATTCATTTATCGATTAGCTTATCAATCGACTTAATCATTTCAATTACAATCAATCTTAGGGCTTAAGGATGAGGATGTTACAATATCAACCCCTTATACCTTCCTTTCTTCCTGTAACTTATTCTTTTACGTTTAATTAAATTCAGTCCTATATCAACTTATAATTAACCTCTTATTTTCTTTCATTTATTAACTAAATTATTCATTTCCTTAATCATTTTAATTATCTTATTAATTATAGGATTTAAGGACGAGAATGCTACATTAGTAGCACTTAAAACAATATCATCAACATAGATTTGACAAATTAACATATCTTTGCTCAACTTTTCTAATAAATAAGGTTTTATCAACATTGCCTCTACTACATTCATTTTGATTTATAAAGTCACTTAACCTCTCATACGAATCTCTTAGAGCTTGTTTTAATCCATAGAGTGGTTTATTGAGCTTGTACATATGGTCCAAATGCTCATGATCTTGAAAACCATGAGGTTCATTCACATACACTTCTTCTTAAATGTATCCATTCAAGAATGCACATTTTACATCCATTTGATGGAGTTTTATTCCCTTATGATATGTAAATGCACACAATAGCCTAATAGCTTCTAACCTTGCAACAGATGCAAACGTCTCACCGTTAAGTCCTTCATATTGGTAGAAACCTTAAGCTACCAATCTAGACTTATTTTTCATCGATTCTCTATGTTCATCAAACTTGATTTCGTTCACCCACTTGAGTCAAACAATTGTCTTGTCTTTTATGGAGCTACCAATTCCCATACTTGATTCTTTTAGAATTCGTTTAACTTTTTTGCATTATCATCACCCCATGCTCATCCTCAAGTGCTTTTTTGATGTTTTTGGGCTCAACAAGGGAGACAATACTAAGTAATTTAAAAACTCATTTAGTTCCCTCCTTGTCCTCACCCTATCCTTCATATATCCAATCACTTAATCCATTGAATGATTCTTTACATTGACCTAATTCTTTGTGGTTTCTCACATTTGCTATATTTTTGTATGAAGAGAAGTAAACAATAGGTTAGTTCATAAACTCTCAGTCAACACGACCTATAGCACAGGCCTTGCTGTCAAGTCGGGTCGTGCTTTTCTAGTATGAGTTCCTGTTTCATGGTGCACAATCTGGTGTTGATTTACCTCTAGCACGAGGTCGTACCAAGTTTTAGATTTGAGCACAGTGTCGTGTTCTTCTACACACATAAGCATGGGGGCGTGCTCAAGTCGTGCTTGTGAACCCCAATTTTGCTTAAGTTCATTTTCGATAAATATGATTTTTCGCAACCACTTTTTTTTCTTTAAAGAACACGTTACACAAATGGGAGAAGAACATATCCATATATATAGATAAATATAAATCAAATATGGCATACATGCATTCTTTTTAAACCGGTCAATACAAAATAGTAATAATATCAGAGTGCGGAAAACGAGGTTCACGGTTTAAAACAATGCAGATGCCAACGAATCCTATACTATCATGTATGAGGCTGTACAAAACTCAAAATGTGTAAATCCAAAATGTATCAGGATGCCGACCTAGCCTGCCTCGTATCACAGGTCTAGCTCCGCTCCAAAAGTGGTCCCAGCTGCTACTGACGATCTGCACAGATTCCAGCAATGATAGCCCTGCCTCGGGAGGCTGCTCCTCCTCTAGACGTAGATCCAAAACCTCGTCCTCCTCTTACCCTACTACCACCTGTCGATGATGTAGTGCTAGCATCACCGATACTACTCTGTCTCAAAATACTGCCTCCGTGAGGCTCCCATCTCTGTGGACATTCCTGGCTAAAATGTCCTGATTGGCGATAAATACAATAAAGACGATCATCCTAATCTGTATATGTACTTTTACTACAACCCAGAGGAATATGAGGTATGATGAAATATGTGCTCCCACCTCTCGCTTGTCTCCAAGACTGTCTACTCATACTACCACATGTCCTACGAGGTGGTCTAGAATCTGTCTTCTTCTTCTTACTTGCTGAAATGGAACTACCTGAAATCCTCTATCTTTTTCCCTCAATTTTCTCACCCTCGGTTGCCAGCTCCTCTACTTCGATAGGAGTCTCAATCAACATCTCATATGTAGGGGGTTTCATCGTAATTCTGGTACAAAATTGTACCTCAGACACTGCTCAAATCTATCTTTCTTTTTCTGATCTGTATCGACTGCACTGGAGGTACTGGGCTACTAGTGCCCACTCCTGTCCTCCTCTAGAATCTCTAGACTCGGTAGTGTTATTAGGCGATACGTCTCTAGGCTCCATTTGTTCCAAAATTAGTTTCAAACCTTTCAGACTTTCAAATCAGAAAGCAATGAAAGTCTTTGGCACATTCCGCAGAGAATTTGATCCCTGCTCTGATACCACTAAATGTGAGACTCAAATTTTAAAACCATTTTTCTTGACTAAACAATATAATATAAGAAATGATATAAAAATCAAATCTTATAAATGAGGATAGCTAAAATATATACAAGCTTTTATAAAACTCGGCCCAACTTTTAAACTACAAAAGCATAATATACAAGCAGAAGCAAACTTGTTTGAAAATATTCAAACATACTGTGCGTGTATATACAAATGTACAAAGTACAAAATCTGAAAATCAACCCCGAAGCCAGAACTCTGACGTATATCACACAACCTCTAATCATTGAAAAATCTGATCTAGAAGTGGCAGCTACCTACGATCTACACAACATTAAACAATCAAACAGGGGTGACATAATTAAATACTCAATAAGTGTTATAAAATGTGATGTTTAAATGAAGTGCAAGGAAATCCAAGTCAACATGGGAGATGCTGATGAACACGAGATTGTGCTCATCCTCAAATTTCTAGTCGGCGTGTCGTGTCTCATTAAAAACATAACGTGCTTACTATTCATTTTCCAAGTAACACTGCTTGTGTCGTGTTGAGCACGATGTCGTGCTTATTCTCTTTCCCATATTTCTTTGCAGCACAAGGGTGTGCTGGTCAACACGATGGGCATACTGAGCTTCAGAAATTCCTATTCAATTTCTGTTTTCATGTATTTTTTGCACACAACATTTTATACCTTAGATTGCTTGGCTATTTAGGATATTTCCTTACCATTTTCACACAGAATAACACATAGTCTAGCATATAAGACATGAAAACCAATATATGGTATTTATACCAATAACCATACCAAAACAATCCACATATAGCATTTCAACATAGAAACCATTCTCACAAAGAGCAGCACAAAAGATCAATAACCACACAGGAATAACCACACAGTAACAAGATCACACAGCTTATATCACACAGAAGCTCTTATCATGGCATTTTATTTGTATGAATGCAAATGAATATGTAATGCCAATACAATCCAAATAGTATGTGCCTCGGGGTTTTTTCCTCTATAGCACACATTAGAGGATTCCTTTATAGCACACAATAGAGGATTGGCACACAACCTGAGCACACAACTCTATAGCTCATAAAGGCAGTATAAAACTCGTCCATGGACAGCACATAGCACGTTGGTAATCAACACAAGATTCGTGTCACATAAATGATATACAACACATGAATGTATAGATGACATTTATATCAATGACACACTCTATTGCCCGTACAGAAGCACATAGCATAATCATCGAGATCATATTTCCATAGCTTAATCATCATATGCACATAGTTATTTTCTTTCATGCCTTGCACAAAGATTAGAATTCAATAGCACACATCAAATGAATAATCAAGGCATATAAACATATCACGCAGATAATAACCACCAAGATAACCACATATCATTCCTTATAAGCCATTCAAGCGCAAAGCTTCCATATAAAGTTTACACAGAGTTTAACCTACACAAGTTCATATAGAACCCTTCTTTTATTAGATTTTTAATTCATTTCTATACTTACAAGAATGAATTTATCATACAAATGTAAATAATAAGTGTAAGAACACTTACCTCGCAACTTGTACAAAGTTGGCGTTGGACTCAACTTCAATCCAATTGTAGTATAGATCCTCTTGTACGAAATTAAACATATTAAGGCTATTAAATACTTATATCCTTACTGATTCTATACTTAGAATCATCAAACAAAGCCCTAAACTTCAATTTTTAGTTTTATAAAAACTTTCCACAAAGAACCAATATTACCTAAATCCATCCAAATCATGTCTCACATGATCTACACCATTCTCTTGATGTTAACTAACTGTACGTGCATTAACTAACATGTTTGCAGCAACTCTTTCAACTCTTAATCCATCAAAACATTATTTACAACAACTTATTTTCCCTAGAACTCACATATAAGCATAAAGTGAAGAACACAATCTTTCCCTTTCGTGTTTATGTCAATTCATGCAAGAAATCATGTTCTTCGTTGCTCAATACTTCCTTCTGTCAATCCTAGGGTTTCTAGCTACTTGGTTTCTCACTTTTGCTCTATTTTTGTATGAAGAGAAGCAAGCAGTTAGTTAGTTCATAAACTCCCAGTCAACACGATCTATAGCACGGGTCGTGCTGTCAAGTCGTGTCATGCTTTTCGAGCATGAGTTCCTATTTCATCGTGCACAATCTGTGTTCATTTACCTCTAGCATGAGGTTGTGCCAATTTCAAAATTTGAGCACGGTGGCATGCTCTTCTACACATATGAGCATGGGGGCGTGCTCAAGTCGTGCTCACTACAGATTTTTTGAAATTTTCTACAATGTCCTAATTCAATATGATTTGCTTCTGTTTTGATCTATTTTCCTTATAGATTAATCCTAATAAATTTTAGGGCGTTATACTTTTTGACTTAGTAGGTTCGGTCCTACAGAACACAAAGACATGAAATATCGGTCAAAAATCGTAGATACATGTATAGGACATTGTATTTTGTTTAGATTCGCCAATAAGAACAACTCCATGGTCAGAGTCATAAGAAGTAGTTCTCATGTATAAGTCTTACATCAGAGTTCTTAGACCTACAATCTCTATGAAACTCTAGATGGATTTTTGTATACTTTGACATACACCTAATGTGCCCATAAAAGGGTGACAATTATAGGTATGATCAGGTATGCATTGGTTCATGTTAGAGAGCATGAGAGAAGTGAAGGGATTACCCGCTCTTGATGGGATAAAAAATACCCTAGGCCACTTGATCAATGAACTAGAAAGACTATGGCCACACTCAGATGAAATAATGAGTTTCATTATTTATATGAAAGAATTCAGTATCACTGGAATATCAAGATAAGGAATTAATAAATAAGGATGATTGTTCCAAGCCTTATATAATTCCAGCATTAAGGGTAAGGGACTATGTAAGATTGGACTAAGTCAAATGGGTGTCACATCCTCATTTAATTTTGATTACCATAGCATTTTGCTAGAGTTTTTATTACCTTTAGGGTTTAATTATATCTATTGCCAACTTTAAATGGGCCTCTAGGATCAAACAAAGAGGCTAGGTCTAAAAAGAGTGAAATTGGTATTTTTAATTTTGGACAAATATTTGGGTCATGTTACGAACAAATATATGAAGCTTTAAAATGTGTAAAATGAAGACATAGTACACATAATCTTATGTTTAGTTCTAATTATGGATTAATTAGGAATTTAATCCTGGAGATCTAAGAATCCTAATTGATTAGGATTAGGTCATGTTTGGACATGTTATGTCAAAAAAGCGTGTGCCTTATCTAAAAGGAATCATTATCCTAATTATTCATTATAATTATTGGCTTAATCTTAATTGATTTAAGATTAAAAATTTGAATTTAAATTAAAAATTAGGAGATTGGATAAGATTTGGATAAATATATGAATAAGATAACCTAGAACACATTTAGGAGACATTTTGTCTTAAAAATGTGTCCTAAACGTGTCGCACCTTAAAGATAGGCTTTATCCTCATTCTTAACAATCCTAATCTGATCTAAATTGTATTTGAACTCAAAATTGAGTTCTTATCAAAGCGAAGGTCGACTAGGATAAATTTAAGAAAGGATAAGTGCAAATCAATTAGGTTTTTATCTTTCCTCTTTCCTTTAAGACTCTTAAACGTATGGCTATAGAAGGAGACACTTCCTCCTTTATTTTTACTGTTTTATAAAAAAAATTGTAAGGTAAGAAAATTTATTTTATTTTTCTTTTAATTCTTGTGTTGCCGTGGATGTCAGCTAGAGCTAACACTCTGCCTTTTTGAGAAGGACTAGCCGTGTGTGTGAACATAGAGGAAGTTCACGTACAAGTTGCTTCTTTGTGGCACATTTTTTGGCTTGGTTTGAAGGTTGTATAGGCTAGTCCTATACAGTAGTTATGAAATTTATTCATCTTGAACCATTCTGGACAATTTTCCGATTAGTTTCGAGGTAAATACCTAAACTAATTAAGTTTTTGCAATGTTAAGCATGTTTGGATTCTTGGACAGTTTCTATGGTTGTTCTTGCACGTTTTGGTATTTTTTTCATTGTGATTACTTGTATAAGACCTATTATAGAAGTCAAATTTAAAATCCATTCTTCTAGAATAATCAATATAATAAAAGAAATGATATAGAAATCAAATCTTAAAAACGAAGAGATCAAATATATACATTCTATTCATATACAATGTCGGACCAAAACTGTTTCATTTTCAAAATCAAAACACAAACGAAAGCTGAAATCATTTGCAAACAAATTAAATCTAAAATCGCGTGTATATACATATATGTACAACATATGTACAAAGCAAAAAGAAAAAATGAACCCTGGAGCCGGACCTCTGATGTATAGCTCTCGTAACTCTGATCATCACTGTCTCTATCCAGCAATAGCAGCTGCATATGATCTGCACATCATTTAAACAAACACGCAAGGGTGAGTATTTAACATACTCCAGTAAATATCTTTGCTTCATTTATATCGAAATTCAACTCTTACAATGATGTGCAGGGAAAAATATAAATCAGTACGAGCACGTGTTTATCTTTTTTCTCCCAAGTGGCGTAAGATCATGCAAGTAAAATCATATTTATTCTTTTTCACACAGCTACAAATATCACAAAGTACAACACACAACTTAACTATCCACACAGGTTTGATCATACAGATCATACTTACATGAAACTAACATCCACGTAGGATTAATCATACCGATCATATTCACACAGATCATATTCACACAGAATCAAAGTCACAATATAGTACATATATGAATGTAAATGTATGAAATGACAATGCTAATGCAAATCCACACACGATGACCCTGGATTTTTTTACTCTATAGCACACAGTAGAGGAGTCCTCCATAGCACACACCAGAGGATAGACACACAGCCTGAGCACACGACTTTGCGCATATAGCTTATAAATACAAACAACACACAGAACATCTAGAACAACACATAACACTTCCTTATCCATATAGGAAATCGTGTCACACAAATAAGATGCAACACGTGAATGATCAATGCATTCATATAGTCAATCATAATATCATATCATATGTATGCTCAATAACAAAGCAAGTCCATGCTTTAATAACAACTTTATATCAACCACATGTCAATCATATATCAATTAAAGAATATAACTAAAGAGCATACCATCACCATTCAAATCAAATATGAATAAACAAGGCAAGAACGAAATCAAATATTCACATGCTCATATTAACTAACAACAAGTAAGAAATACAATTCAAGCTTTTAAAAGAGCTCATTAGAACTTAATTATGAGCATTCTACACAATCAATACATTCTAGTATTCTTCCACCTTAAATCAATCTCCTAACTTTAACCAATTCATGTTCCCCATGATCTAACTTATTAAGATAGATGTAATCAAATCTAATTCAACCAATTCATCATGTTTACAACTTAATTCATCAAAATCTAGCAAGCTATAATTCTCACCAACCTTCTAATATCCTAAACCAAATATATATATATATATATATGCTTAGAAAACTTACCAGTTTTAGCAACTTATATTTTTTTCCAGATTCCAGCCAACTATGCGTGGTGGGTGGTGAACTACGCGTGGTCATGCCCACTATACGTACTTCACTGCCCATCACGTGTTCTTGGCTGTTTTCCATATTCCTCCTTTTTCTTTGTTAGTTTACTTCATCCTTATATCAACCTTTTATCAACCTTTATACACTTATGTTTAATCATATATTTTCCTCCATTTTAATAAAAAAAATTCTTATTTTCATTAACCATTACTATATAAATCAATTCTCAACAAATTCTAGAGTGTTACAATTCTCCTCACCACTTAGAAAATTTCGTCCCCAAAATTTAAAACAAATTAAATCTTAAGTAAAACCAAGTATGGTTTACTTAACTTCCTTTCTATACTTAGAATATACTTGAAATCAAGTCATCAATCAAACGAAATATTCATAATATTAATATCGAATCCAGAATCAGAATATACTTCAATGTTCTAACGTAGAGTTTGGAAACAGGTATGGATACTATCGTCTCACATCTGACTCAACCTCCCAAGTAGCTTCTTTTTGTGAATGAAAACTCCACTTCACCAAAACCATCGGAATCTTGCGATTCTATAACTGTCTCACCTATTAGTCTAAAATCTCAATCGGCTCCTCCTCATAAGTCAGCTCCTCAGATATCCTAACTCTGGAGCATTCAACACATCACTAGGATCAGATCGATACTGTCTTAACATCAAAACATGAAATAAATCATGTAATCGGAACAACTCTACTGGTAACCTCAATCTATACGCCAGTGGTCCCACTCTCTCGATAATCTCGTACAGTCTGATATACCTAGGACTCAACTTTCCACGCCTCCCAAATCAAATAACATGTCTCCTGGGTGAAACTCGCAAGAAAACCTGATCTTTGACTGCATACTCTATCTCTCGATGATGTTAGCCGTAATAGCTCTTATGACGATCCTGAGCTGCTTGCATACATCTTTTCACAACATAAATCTTCTCAAAAGTTTGTTAAACCAACTCTGGTCCCTCAATCTGTCACAAACCCTTAACATCCCAGTACGTTAGACACCTGCACTGACGCCCATATAATGCCATATATGGTGTCATCCCAATACTAGAATGATAGCTATTATTGTATGCAAACTCAACTAAAGGTAAATGATCGTCCCAATTACCTCCAAACTACAAAACACAACCCAGTAACATGTCCTCAACTGTCTGAATTGTCCTCTCAGACTGACCATCTGTCAGGGGATGGAAAGCTGTACTAAACCTCAATTGCATACCCATTGCATCCTGCAAACTCTGCCAGAATTACGATGTAAACCTAGGATCACAATCAAACATAATAGAAGTAGGAACACCTTGTAACTTAACAATCTCAGCAACATACAAACCAGTAAGCTTATCCAACGTATCATTATGTCAGATAGCTAAGAAATGAGTCGATTTCATCAGTCTGTCACCTATCACCCAGATCGCATCATGAAGTATGAACGTCCCTAGTAAGCCTATAATGAAATCCATGGTGATATTCTCCCATTTCCACTCTAGAATCTCAAGTGGTTTGAGTTTTTCAGTTAGTGTTTGATGTTCTGCCTTAATCTGCTGACACAGTAGACATCTCGCAACAAACTCAGCTATAACCCTCTTCATATGTACCCACCAGTACAACTCTCTCATATCCCAGTACATCTTAGTACTGCCAGGATGAACTGGTAAAGGTGCAGAATGAGCATCTGTCATCAGGTCGTTCTTCAACTCTAAAATATTCAGAACACACTGTCTATCTCAATAGTACAAAACACCATTATCATTAAGTCGGTTTAAAGTATGTACCTTTTTTTGCTCAACTTTCTTCTTAATTTACATCAAATACTCATCCTCAATCTAGTGCGATGGAAGCAACTCCCTCTCCTAAATAAAATCCAACTACAACTGTAACTCTCTCAAAGAAAAGAAAGACTCAATTTTATATGTAGCTAATCGTATCCTCTTTCTTCGTTCTCCTCAAGGAATCAACGACTACATTCGCCTTTCTGGGATGATACTCAATCGTGCAGTCATAATCCTTCAAAAGTACAATTCACTACCTCTGTCGAGGGTTTAACTCTTGTTGTGTCGTAATATACTTGAGACTTTTATGGTCAGTGAATATCTGAAAAGTCTCTCGTATAAATAATGACACCAAACCTTTAGAGGATGAATGATTGAAGCTAGCTCCAAATTGTGTTTCGAATAATTAATCTCGTGTGGTCTCAACTGACGCAAAGTATAAGTAATAACTCTATCGTGCTACATCAGTACTCCAACTAACCCAACTATAGAATCATCTGTATTGTGACGCCAAATTTTACGAAGTTTATTTTCTTTTAAATTCTAAAAATGCACTATATTTTTTTCTTTTTAAAACGTAAGTTGTAGAATATAAATCAGAGTAAATCATACACAAATATTTTTTAAAATGCAGAAGCTGGAACATTTAGAATGCTAAGTTAATAAAAACCATCTATACTAAAGTATGTATAGATACATAATCATTCACAACACAAATCATCTTTTAAACAACTGGTGTAACGCCCTCCATTTTCTGTGATTTTATAATTTAATTGAATAATTAATGAAATTACGTGAGGAAAATTTTTGCGGAAAATATTAATTAGTAATTGGTGGTGAGTGTAGAATAGAATGGGAAATAAAAATCGAGTGAAGTTCGGTTATTCGGGAGAGAGAAAATCAAGAGGAAGGCGAGGTATTGACTTAGGGACAAAACCGTCATTTCCGGGCCTTATGTATTTATATATCTCTTCCTATCTCTCACTCCACATCCATCCACATACGTTCTTCCTTCCTAAAGACCGAACCAAAATTCAAAAACCCTAACCGAGCCTGGAGCTAATTAAGATTTGGTGATCGGGAGTTGTAGAATTTGATTGAGAGCTTGTGACGCCCAAAATTCTTTTCAACCCATTTTTATATAAAGATGGAAAATACCCTATATTTTTTTTTCTTTTAAAACATTTAATCAAACACAAGTTATATATGTGAGAGAAAATAGAAGAATGGCTTTCGATGCATTAATAC
>CANYCX011446558.1:0-13354 GCA_948193385.1 Breynia disticha f. nivosa | reverse complement strand
ATCTCCAAACATGTCTAAATTCCACAAAAACAGAAAATTGACTGCATGAGAAGAACGCTACGACGAATTTGAAGAAAGAAAATGATGATTCTAAAGTTTCCAGCATCTTGAAAAATTCAGACAAATTTGCAGAGTGAAGTTGAGCTATGAAACCTCAAATCGTTGGTAAAATACGGGGCTATCATTCTTGTTAAAATTTGAATTAAAGTCGTTTGTGTGTGAAAAGTGATTTGTTTAACAATTAATTGTTAAGTGTTGAAATTATACAAAAAAATGAGTATATGTTTGTATTTGTGAAATTAAAAGAAAGATATATAATGTGTGGATGTGTCGCGGATAATGTGTGAATAAGTTGTTGATAAAATGTGAATAAGCTGGTGGCTAGGGTTTTCAATGACACATTAAGTGTGAACGGTTTGTACGTGTTGATACTTTGTTGATGTGTTGTGGATATTTATTATATGTATAGATGCTTTGTGGATATCTTGTGAATATTCATAAAAAATCAATATCCACAACATATCGACAACATATCCACAAATTGATTAATATGTGGATATTTTATGGATATGTTGTGGACATTTATAAAAAAAATCAATATTCATAATATATCCACAAATTGATTAATGTGTGGATGTTTTGTGATATGTTGTTGATATGTTGTATTTATGGACTAAGTTTGAAGAAGTGACATATTGTGGTATAGGTTTCAAAAAGTTCTATTTATGAAAAATCAAACTTTAAGGTAAGATGTGGTGACCTTCTTCCAATAATATATAAAAAAGAGCCCAAAAGTCACAGCCCACTAGTTTCCTAACCACACACCCAAGTAATCCTTCCTCCTCTTCATCGTCTTCCCCAAGCAACCAACTCAAAAAACCCTAGCTTTTCTGTTTATTTTGTTGCAACACCGCTCCCCTTGCTCTAATGATTAGAGGGAGCGATACTCCTACTCATCACACGACAAGAGGTGCAAAGGGTGTCTAACATAGCGTAATGGATCGTGTAAGGAAACAACGTTCCCCACAATAGATGAATAAATCAATATTAGGCACTTTGATAGAAAATATTAAGTTGCCATTAATCGTAATGTGTAATAACATATATAGATCCATGAAAAATAAAGAACATGAATGTCTAAGAAATCTAAGTAAAGAGTTTGATTGTCTATGAAATCTAAATATGAGTAAGTGTAATAAAACTAGAAGTCTAAAACAAACAAATTTTGGTTTACCTAAAAATTCTAATTCCAACCAGCAGCCTGTCGTTCATCTCTTGAGTTTGTTGTCCCTCATTGTCTAGCCAACTTCGTATTAACTAGACACGATTAAAATAAATTGAAACCGTCGAACTGAACCGAAGTTGAACCGTAAAAAATTGAAATCGAAATTGTCAAACCAGAACCGTGAAAGAAAAGGTTATTAGCCTTCCTGTCTTTAGTTATCTCCACATACTCAAAGAAATTTTTCACTTCTTCCAACCAATATAAGAAAGCCTCGATGTCTACATCTCCATTAGAAATGCCAGCCTTCAGTTTGTACTCACTCTCTCTTCTTTCGCGAGTATGACATCTTTGGATCAACATCTCCTTCTTTTCGCTGGATTCACTATAGTTGGCTGCGTGTTGCATCAATGGCCCATTCGCTGAGGCAATTTTTCAATTTTCACGATCGTCGGTTACTTGATGGTTCAGATGGAAGACTTGTTGAAGCTGAATTGTTATAGTCTCTAGTTGTTGTTTGATATGTCTAATGGATTCCCAAACAATAGGTAATCCATTTTAAATGTCGTCATTCGAATTTTTGGCCATAGTCAGAAGAACGAGACCTTGGGAGATTCGAGACTCTAATGCCACCTGACACAACGTAAAGGATCATGCAAGGAAACAACATTCCCCTCAATCAATGAATAAATCAATATTAGGCACTTTGATAGAAAATATTAAACTGCCATTAATCTTAATGTGTAAAATATATAGATCAATGAAAATAAAGGACCTCATTGTCTAAGAATTCTAAGTAAATAGTTGTCTAAATATGAGTAAGTATAATAAAACTATAAGTCTAAGAAGTTTTAAGGTCCGTTTTATAAAATTAAAAATTAAGTTTTAAAAAATTAAGTATTTAATTTTAAGTGTTGAATGTTTAATCTGTTAATAAAATATATTTGTTTAAAATTGAAAATTGAGTGCTGAATTTAATAAGTTGTTTTACAAACATAATTGAAAGGATCATGCAAGGAAACAACGTTCCCAACAATCAATGAATAAATCGATATTAGGCACTTTGAGTAAAGAGTTTGATCGTCTGAAAAGTCTAAATATGAGTAAGTCTAATTAAACTAAAAGTCTAAGAAATGTTACAGTCTGTTTGATAAAACTGAAAATTAAATTTTTGAAAAATTAAGTATTGAATTTGAAGTGTTGAATATTTAATTTATAAATAAAATATGTTTATTTAGAATTGAAAATTAAGTGTTGAATTCAATACGTTGTTTCACAAATATAACTGACAAACAATTAAATCATTATTTAAAATTTATACAAAATATAAAATAATAAAAAATTTGTAGAAATATTAGAACGAAGAATCGTGAATATTAACTTCAAGAATGAAAAAATTAAAAGAATAAAATAATAGAGCATATATGTGTATTAGATTTTTTTTTGATTTAAAAATAATGATATTATAATCATTTCTAACAATAGAATTTTTATTAATGATGATAATAGAAAAATTAATAATTTAAATTTTTTGAGTTATTACTTATAATTATTAATAAATATGTGAAGCTTTTGACAAAATAAATTCATAATATTTATCTATTAATATTTAGATAAATATAATTATAAAAAAAAATTAACATGTAATTTTAAATAAAAAATATGGATAAATTAATTACTTAATATTTTAAATTAAAATTTTAATTTATAAAATTTAATATTTTTTTAACTTAGTTAATTAAATTAAGAGTGTGTTTGACATGAAAAAATTTTGAGAATTTGCTTGAAATTGATTTTTAATTTCAAATTTTATTTTTTGGTTTGCATTTTTAAAAAAAAATTGAAATCTTAAATTTATAAATGAAAGAATTAAAAATGTATTAAAATGATGGATTTGTAAATCTAAACTAAAATGGTAAGATTTGAAATTCTAAATTCAAAATAAAAAGTTATTTACAAAATTAAACTTATAAATCATTTTAGGATTTTAACATACCAAACAAAATTTGTATTTAGAAATCACATAATTAACATATTACATCAAACAATTGAATTAAATTTATAATTTCAAATTCTTATGAATTTCATTTGATTTCAGTTACAAATCAAATTAAATTTATTTCCATTCTATACGAAACACTATGTAAGTAGTTATCTGTTTGCTTTACGTAAAACTCTTAACGCCAACCAGCAGCCTCTCGTTCATCTCTTGAGCCTGTCGTCCCTTACTATTCACTAGCCCAACTTCATGTTAACGATAACTGATCAGTGTCATTCCGTCCCTGTCTACAAGTCACTTGTCTTTAAACTAAATAAAAGACATCACTATTCAATATTGGCGCGTTTCAAATGAGAGGCACAACTGAGTTACCTACTCGGATAGTCCGAGCACTACTCACCGAATCAAACGCAACTCGCAAATGGACACCAAAACTCGAAACTACACTCCACAAATTCTTTTCCCGCGACTCACCGACTCCCCAACTTGTTTCCCGGGTCATCGACCCGGGTCTCCTAACTCACCACTCACTCGCTCTCGGCTTCTTCCATTGGTCCTCACAACAACCAGGTTTCACCCACAATTCTCTCACTTATCAATCAATCCTCAAATCTCTCTCATTTTCCCGCCATTTCAATTCAATTGACTCTCTTTTAAAACAAGTCAGAGCTCAAAACTTTACCATCAATGCGTCCACGTATCGATCCATTATTCACTCTTTGCTCGTAAATAAAAGAACCCAGAAAGCCTTTTTGGTTTTTAGTGAGGTTAGGAGTGAGATTTTAGAATTAGGGGCTGAGTTATGTAACTCGTTACTGCTTGGGTTGAGTTCTGAGGGGCATTTTGGATATGCTGTGAAAATGTTTGATGAAATGTGTGAGAGAGGTATTGGGTTTAGCACTATAGGGTTTGGTGTGTTTGTTTGGAGGATTTGCGGGAGTTCTGAATTAGGTAGGGTTTTGAATTTGTTGGATATGGTTAAAAAGAGCGAGTCCTTGATTAACGGTTCTGTGATCGCCGTTTTGATTGTTCATGGTCTTTGTAAGAGTTTGAGAGTGAGTGAGGCTTGTTGGATGTTGATTGAATTGAGGGTTAGAGGGCTTAAGCCTGATTTTATGGCTTATAGGGTTGTTGTTGATGCTTATAGGTCGAATGGAGGGAGTGTTTTTTATGTGAATAAGGTTTTGAAGATGAAAAGGAAACTTGGTGTGGCTCCTAGAAGTGATGATTATGAGGAGTTTATTTTGGCGCTGATTGCGGAGAGACGGCTTTGTGAAGCTAAGGAAATAGGTGAGGTTATTACGGAGGGGAACTTCCCTATCGCAGATGATGTTTTGAATGCGTTGATAGGATCAGTTTCTAGCATTGATCCCTGTTCTGCTATTACTTTTTTGAATTTCATGATTGGAAGTGGGAGGCTTCCGACACTTTTGACGCTGGAAAACTTGAGTAGGAATTTATGTAAAAATAGAAAGAATGATGAGTTGTCGGAGGTGCATCGCATCTTGTCTTTGAATGATTACTTTGGTGATATGGAGAGTTACGCATTGATGTTTTCGTTCTTGTGTAAGGCTGGAAATGTGAGAGAAGCTTACGGGATTTTTCAGGAAATGAAGAAGAAGGGATTATGCCCCGATGTTAATATGTATAATTTGCTGATGGAAGCATGCTGTAGAGATTATCTGTTGCGTCCAGCAAAAAGGCTTTGGGATGAGATGTTTGTGACTGGATGTGAAGTGAATTTGAGAAGCTACAATATTCTCATAGAGAAAGTCTCGAAAATGGGTGACATTGAAGAGGCTTTGACGCTCTTCAATCAGATGTTAGAGAAAGGGCTTATACCTGATGCAACCACCTACACATCTCTTCTTGACGGGTTTTGTCAAGAAGGAAAGTTTGAGGATGCTGTTGAAATGTTTAACAAGCTTGTTAAGCAGAATGTAATGCTGGGACATAGTATATTGAGCACATTCATTCTAAGTCTATGTGCAAAGGGTATGCTTACTTTTACATAAAACTTGCTTTTCGTTTTTTTTTGAAACTTTACTACAAATGTTCTGTGTGCTAATAACACACATACATCACACAGGTCAATTTGTTTTTGCTTCTGATTTGCTCTGTGGTCTCACAAATGGCATTAGTCATTTAGAATCCCATGTATGTTTGCTGAAGTGTATGGCTGATGCTGAAGAGGTATCCCTTGCTTTCGAACATATACAAAAGATTCGAGATGCAACACCTCTAATGCTGCGAAACATATGTACTGAGCTTTTAGCCTTGCTTTCTTCATCTTCTTCTTCAAAATTGGATGCTCTTCAAGACTTGCTTCAGGCAATGGTTGAAGAATGTGCAAAATCCGATGGCAATTCTTGGATGCATTTGCAAACCAATTCAAGCAACTGATATTGTCTGCTTGTGTGGTGAATGCTGAGTTCAGTCTGCATGCCTCAAGGTATGGCTTGCAATCAAGATATTTCATTTCTGGCTCGCAATCAAGATAATTCTTTTCCCTGATTTTCTTTTAAGTGTGCAACAGCCATTTATCACTTGCAGATATCTAATCATCTTGGGATTTAGAGGATTACTATGTGGATCTCTCGTGAATTGGCAAATCCTCTGCTTCCTCATCTTCTGGATTTTTCTCTTTAAAGCCTTTTGGTCTAATCAAAAAACTCGAATCCAGCACATTATGTTGCTGCATAATCAGAAGTGAGGTATAACCGAGGAAATCTGCTGAAGCCAATACATCACCAATTGTTCCCAACTCTTTGCCATCATTCCAATCTCTGAGGCCATTTAAAAGAGGTGATGAGATGTCATGGCGCCTTCCAACAATTATAAGTTCGTAATTATTTTCCATTGATCCAATCACAGAAATAGTTCCTGATCCATCCATGACTATCTCCTCCACATACCTGACCTTACGATTTGTTGCCATGTAAGTTCTAAACTCGCTCACTATTTCATTGTCAAGCCTCCTTTCACTTTCATCATCACTGGAAATGTTTCCATTCTCAAGTAACCGTATTATTGTCAAGTTAATCTTGTGATGTTCAGCCATCCTGGCTGATAGTGACAATGCTTCTCTATCATCGGGTCCACCCAAGAAGAGAACCGCAACACGATAAGAAGAGCAGCTATCCAGGATAGACCTTGAAGTATGACCGACAAAGCTGCGGTCAACTAGGATTGCTATAGAACATGGTGCCTTTTCAAGGATGTTGTTATTGGTCATCTTAATAGACTTGTTACAGAAATCTCTGGTACCTAAACCAGATGTGAGTCTCTTGTAGAATGGAATTATTATAAGGGAAGTCCTTTTTGTCAGGGCTACTGTACACACATCATCATGCATTGTTTTGTATGGTGATATTGCAATAAAAGGATGAATTGTGAGTCCATCTTTGCTTTGCTCAAAATGTCTGAAGGTATCGACTATATGCTCTGAGGTCCTGCTGTTTCTGGTGTTGGGGATGAAGAGGGAGTGTGTATGGCCAACAAGCTCGATGAGGTGAAGAAGAAAGATATGAAGGGGGCTTCTTTTTGTTGGATTTATGGCCTCTAAGAGATTGATGATAGTGGGAACATTCTTCTGGTCATGGATGCAGACAATTACACGCAGTTCAGTGTCAGGTTTGGAGTGCATCACAGTTCTTCTTGTGTAAACAACATACCTCCTTGAAGGATCATATAGATATCTTATCAAGGGTGTGATAACTCCCGATACCAGTATCATGTTTACACACATGATCATGAAAACCTGCCTGTTTATTATCTGTAAATCATTAGGTTCAGAAGTCATTAGGAATATTATGAAAAGGCACTGATGTCTTCCATGTCTCTGTTCATGGCAATAAGATTAAGAATAGAGCTTTACCTTCCTGTTCTTCATTGCTTTAAACATGGCAAGCTCAAGTACACCTTGGACAGTTGTGAGGAGACCTAATGACACAGCATCCCTTAGCGGAATATGGACGCAGAGAGCAACTATAAATGTTCCAATAAACTTGCCAAATGTACCGGCAAGACTCATGAATTGCACTACCAGGTAATTCTTGAGTTCAATTTCGAATATGTTAATTATTAATCCAATTTTGATGAAGTACAGTGGCATAAACATCCAGTTGGTGATGAGATCAAGCTTATCTACAAGCGCTGAGCAAATAGGCGGCACTGCTGGGATGGTGATTCCAAGAACAAGAGGTCCAAAGTACATGTTCAAACCAAGTGCCTGACTACATAGGCTACTCACCATAGCTGCTACAAGCAGTGAAAGTACATGGCTCTGTTTTAGAGGCTCTCCTTCTGGATTACGTTTGATCATCCCCACAACGAAAGGGCGGACGAAGAAAACAAGAAGAAGTCCAAGAACAACAGAGTAAGATATTGTTTGTATTGCTCTGATTTTAGCAACAGTCTGTTGCTGCCATAACGTGGTAGTAATTATCACTGAAAGACTGCAAATTGCAGATACCAAAGAAGACGATATTGCTAATCTTCCAAACTCGGAATTTAGGATCTTAAGCTCTTGAAGGATTTGAGCAATGACTGGGAAGGCAAGAACGGACTGAGCATGAACTACTGCTGGAAGAGATCTGTCCGTGAATTCATCTACTCCCTCGGAATGCATCGCCAGAAAAAAGGAGCATGTTGTTAGCAGCATTGGCACCGCCACGCTGAAGAATCCAATAGGGTATGTCTTTCTCTGTATACTTTTTAGTATCCATGGATCTAATTGAAGTCCAATGCGGAAGAAGTAGAAGATGAGGCCAAATGCAGATAAAGCATCGATAACAATATATCCTTTAAGAGGAAACAACAGCTTTGCAAATGGTGTGAATCTGCTTAGAACTGTTGGCCCTAGTATTATCCCAGCCTGTTAAATCCCTCACAGAAATTAGAACCTTTCCGATTACGACCATAACAAGTCAAAACCATACATCAATTTCAAATCATCATAAACTTTTTTCAGATTCCATATTGAAGAGAAGAAATGAAAGAGGAGCTTACAATGAGTTGCCTAACCACAAGGGGTTGCCGGAGAGGTCTGAGAAGCAGAGAAAGAAGAAGAATGATTCCAATGGCCAGAGACGATTGCATCAAAAGAAGAGGAACAGAACGTTGAAAAGGATCGGAGCGGTGAAAAATGCCAAAACAATTGAGGCTTTTGAGGGGAAAACAAATAGTGGGGAAATTGGAGAGAGGGGTGTGAGTAATCTCAGCCAAATACACCATTTCTTCTTCAGAAATTGATAAGCAACCCATCCTCACCCCTGATATTTCCATTCTCTCACAAACAAGATCGATTCAACTCCAGAAAATTGGCAACTCCATTTTTTTGGCTTCTTTCTTTAATGCAAAATATGGGAATTTGCAAGCTGTCAATAACTAACCTTAATGTGCAATGGTAATTATAGCATTTAGTTTTAAACTAGAAACTATTTTTTTTCTATGAAAGAAACTAATTTTCTATATTCAAAATCTTTCATTGCATTGTTGTAATTGTTATTTTGATTCATTAATATTTTTTTTATCTCATTGTTTATGACTTCATTGATAACATTCATAATGTTCTTTATCTTCTTATTACCAAATAGTTCAATTTTTTTTCTTCTCAAATATTAAATTATATTTAAAAATAATATTCTTGATTGATTTCAAATAATTTTTTAAATAAAATAACCGTAAAAAAAATCCACTACTTATTCATAGAACATTTATAATTTATGTTTATAATTTATGTGCTTGGTAGATTATGTGGCCGTAAAATATAACGTTATTTACAGAAAAAATTAAAAAAAAATACAATGTTTCTTTAGCCTTTAGCCCGAAAATTTTTCATTACAAATTAGTATCCAAACTTTAGAAAGTATTTAATTTTTTTTTAATTTTATTTTTCTCTAATGAAAAAATAATTTATTATGCCCCATGAAGTGGAATTTCAACACGGTGTGATTAATTGATAACACAAACTTAAATCGTGTAATCTTAAAAATACTAATCTAATGAGCTCAGCTACATGAAAAAGAAACCTTAAAATGCAACGTCAGCCACTTCCAACTACAACCCACACATTGAAAAGGAGTTTACGTATGCGATCCGTTCTATTGTATTACTTGTTCTTGTTGAATGATCCATGATAAAATACTTAGTTTTAATGGGTTGGAGCTTTTTTTATTGAGTGATAAGTTTTTTAGGTAATTGCCCAGGATGTTACATTTTAACTTTACTTTTTAAGATATGACACCCTAGTTTTGTTAATTATGATTATGACAATAGTTTATATTCATTTTATATTTATGTCATTTTAATGTTTGTATATTACGAAAATAGCCAAACCATATCCCATCCTTATTTGATGCTTAAATTTTGTGAACGTCTATGAACCTTAAAACATGTGTTAAGTGGATTATATGTTTTGTGAACTTAAGTTTGTGAACCTTAAAACGAATGTTTTAAATAGAGTTTTTTTTAACTTGAGCATGTGAACATTTGTGAACCTTAGAACGAGTGTGAAGTGATTGAGTTTTTTTTGTAAACTTATGTATGTGAATCTCTGTGAACTTTAAAATATTTGTTTAAGTTGATTATATATTATGTGAACTTGTGCATGTGAACCTCTATAAACCTTAGGACGTTTGATCAAATACATGTATATGTTTATGTGAACTTACTAATGTGAACCTTTGTGAACTTCGGAGAACAAAAACTTTAAGATTTCGTCTTTGTCGTGAAATTCCAGAAAATTGTGGGATTATGAAATTTTGATAAAAAAATTGACTTGAAACTGCAATCAATAAGAATGATTTCACTTGATTTCATACCTGGGTTGAAGCATACTAGTTGATTTTTTCAAACATGTTTCTTCATTGATTTTCTTTGATTTTCGAAAAAAAAAGTTTGGATTGCTTTTTGATTTTTGCAATTGATAATTGTGTTGATTTTGGTGTTTTTTTATTTTGATTGTGAGTTTCTGAAAGTGAAAATATGTTTGATAGGATAAATTTTGGTAGATTTTGAGATTTTGTATCGAGAGAGATTTTAGGTGGTGAAAATCACGAATGATACACCCTTCTGATTGTCAGTTAGTTATAGTTGGTGTTTTTTTAAATAAAGAAGGTTTGGATTGCTATATTTTTAATTAACAAAGGTAGTGGTCATTTTCTCAATATGCAAACCTTATGTATAAGGTTTGTTAAATTTTGCCCAAGTTTTTCTATGCTACTAATTATGTTGTTTTCTATTAAGACATTGTTTGGTACAATTAAGTAATTTTTTGAGAATTTTTGGAAAAATAAATTATTGAGAAAGTATGATTTTTATATGTTTGATATGGAAATATGTATAATAATTTTTATTATATACTCATAATACCTTTAATAAATAATAAGATTGTAATTAAATAATATATATAATTTAAACAATATAGAAAAATTTAATATTATAAAATTTATACATAAGTTTTTATAAAAAATTAATATACTCCCTTCATCTAAAAAAAAATCGTCACAAAATAGCATTTTGAATATCCCAAAATAATTGTCACTCATTAATTTTTGACACAATTTTTCTAAAATCCCCTCATAATAATTATTTATTTTAATAACTTTTATTTAGTTATAATACAATCTTATGTACTAAAGGATAATGAGGTTCATAAAATTGTGACATTTAAATACAAGTTTAAGAGACACGTAACACAGTAATGAATTGAATACAGTTTTTTTTAAAGCATGAATTGAATACAGTTGGGAATATGTATTGCTATTATGACCTAAATTCGACTAGGTTAGAGTAATTCACGTTCAATATATTTAATGATCAATTTTTTTACAAAAAATATTTATTTTCTGTTATTATCTAAATATATTTTTTTAAATAATTTGTTAAAAAATATATTATAACTTAAATTAATGAAAATAATATGATTGCAAGTAATATACAATGTCTCATTACATCACGCGGGTTCAACTGCTAGTTATACTCTAAATGTACTATTTTTATTTTTAATATCATTAATGAAAAACACATCAATAACTACTTCACTTTTCTTAATATCTATGATAATAAAAAAGCTGACAATATTTTTGGAACAAAGGGAGTATTATTTAATAAAAGTTATTAATTTTTTAAAACAAATCATTTTTATTTTTCATACCAAATCTGTAAATTTATTTTTCTAAAAATATTTTAATAGTTAAAAATAATTATTATAAATTTAAAATTAAAATATAAAATTACATTTGTCATAAAACCATATCTATAATTTATAATAAATATATAATTTCATTGAATGTGTAAATTAAATGAGATGCAATGAATAAAAAAAGATAAAAATAAAATTTCACATATGAGAAGAAAAAATCTGCTATTTTTCTAAGAATTTTTCTTTTTCTATATGAGAGAATTTATTTTCCAAATAAAAAATCAGTTTCTCGAATTAATGTTAATCAAACAAGACTAAAGAACTTGTCAAAAAAAAAAACAAGACTATAACTAACTTTTGCTTGGTCACTCTCCCATACCATAGCCTAAGTTTGATGTTTGCAATTACGAGAAATTGGAGCTTCTAGATATAACTAGTATAAGGGCTTTATATTCACCTCAAATATTAATGTTGCGTTCATTAACAAAAAATTATACTATTTTTAAAAAATAGTATAATTTTTTGGCCATTACAAACGCTCTTCTCCACTCCATATTTCAGGTCTGCTCTCTCTCTTTTTCTTTATCAAATCTTTTATTTTTCTTCATTGCACATGATTGCTTTTGGTTTTAGGGATTTCAATGGATTCAACCAACGGAACTGTGTCACAGTCCCAAATTCAATCATTTTTCGATTCAGCTCCACCGTTAAGAGACTGTCATAGCATCACTAACAAATTGAATGACTTCATTCGCCTTCATTCCAACTCTCCAGGCAATTTTCAGTTCAAACAAGAAAGAGAATTTTGTTTTCGAATAAGTTGACGAATGTGTTGGGTTTTCCGTTTGATGTATGTAATGTGAATGCAGATAATGGAAGTGATAGAAGGAGAATTGTGTGTGTTACATCTGGAGGGACAACTGTTCCTTTGGAGCAACGATGTGTTCGATATATTGATAATTTTAGTTCTGGCCATAGAGGAGCTACTTCCACTGAGTAATGGGTCTCTTTTTTCGTTTAAAAAAAGAATCTTTTTTACTTTGTTGGGGATTTAGGATATCTTAAAGGAATCTTGTTTGATTAATTCGATCAACTCTATTGCAGGTTCTTCTTACAGGCTGGATATGCAGTTATTTTCTTGCATAGAAGGTGAACTGTTATATTGTTTTGATGTTTCTGCTTTGGGTGCAATCGAATGATAAAAGTGGGTTTGATAAGAACAATCTGGAATTTGTGAATAATGGTTGTTTATGGTTTTCTCATGAAGGGGCACCATTCAGCCGTACTGCCGGTCTCTTTGATAGAGTACCACATTGGAAAAAAAGAACAAAAATGTATAGTATATAAAGTGGGGCTCCCCTCTTCCTATCAGCCAAGGTTTTAATGGGAGTGGCCGGCCCAAGAGAGGTGCTCGACCAACCATTGGGCCTTGGTTACAGCTGGCTCATGCGTGGGTGTCAGTTGGGCTTTGGTTGATAGAGGGAGGGTGGGCTGGTATCGTATCAGATGTTTTTATAGCAAAATGATGAGTTTGTTATATTTTCTTTTGTGTTGAGTTGACAAATTCTGTTAAGCCACCAACACTATTAAAGGGAATGAGGGTGTTATGTTAAGGGTATTAAGAATTTGGTGGATAATATTTTGTGGGCTGTAGCCTTAGGAGAGTAAGGGTCTCTCAAACATCCTTTTGTGTTCTTTTTTATCTTTCTGTTATCAATCAATACTTGCTTTCTTGTTCATCTTTTGTTGTTTCTTTATTGTAGTCAATTACCAAATAGTAGGGTTATATCATTTGGTATTAGAGCAAACGCATCCATCCTTTGACAGTTCATGACTAAAATGAGATTGGAGTCTAGAATCAAAAAATTGAAATGCAAATAAAGGAATTGCCAGAGATCAAAAAAGAAGTGTCACGTCTAACTTCTGTCACTTTTGGCTCAACAAATGAAAGAATTCAATCTGCAAATTCAACTCCTTACCATAGATC
>CANYCX011446349.1:0-14614 GCA_948193385.1 Breynia disticha f. nivosa | reverse complement strand
TTTTGTTAATAATTTCTGCTGTTAATATTCTAATATATGTTTATATTACTTTGCTGTCTTATTTTTATTTGCTTTTTTATTTTTAAGTATTTAATTTTATTCTGTTTGTACTTTATTTTTATATTTGTTATAAGATTTTTTTTAATATATTTTATTTTTAATCGGCTAATATGAGCCGTAAAATCATACCCCCCTATAATGGTATATATATATATATATATACACACACACACACATACATAGGTATGTATATATGTAAGTGAATAATTGTTGGGTATGAACTTGACACTATTTGAGCGAAGGTTGAGTTGTGGATGAATATGTGAATTTGCATGTTTGAAATTATGAGTTAGATGTGTTAATATAATGGAAAATTATGTGATATATGATATCATGTTATGATTATAGTTAGTTAACAATGATGTGAATGTGCATGTTGGTTGATTATGATACCTTGAAATGTGTGGCATGATGTTTTGACATGTGTGAGACGACGTTGTGACTTTGTTTTAGTGTATGGAAGTTAACGTGATTATGTGCGTGATTGTCGTTGACTAAATTGAATGGCGATGTGGGTGATGTGTGTGGTATGCCTTAATGTATGTAAATTGTGATGACTTGGTGAGTTTTGGCTGATCGATATTTAATCATGATGCTTGAAATGTATTCAGTATGTTTGATTATATGCGACGTGTGATGATTGATTTGATTACATGAAAATGGATGCTCTTTCGTGGATTTAGCATGGTATTGCATATGTATAAAGGAATGAATGCATTGCGAACTTGAATTGTTGAATAAAGGCTTGTGGGAAAAGTAAAATTAGAATATGTGCATTTATGGCATATATGCATGTGACACGTTTACATGGTAGAGTTGATATAGGAACATGAAACTGAGTGGCCACACAAATGTCAATTTAGAATATAGAGAGAGAAAAGTGTAGGACAACTTTGATAGAACTAACAATATGAGACTGATGGATTTCTAAGCACATATTCTAGGGATTAGAGAGCGTCATATGATACTGATGGATTTCTGAGCACAGATGCTCTGTTGGTCAACATACATGACAATGGCAATGTGAGACATAGATTTCTAAGCACATGTTCCATGGCTGGAGGGTGTCATTTAAGACTGTTGGATTTCTAAGCACATCGACACCCGTTTGCACAGTGAAAAGATGAAAATGGTAATGCGAGATTGATGGATTTCTAAGCGCATATACCTCAAATGATAAGGTGTCATGTGAGACTGATGGATTTCTAAGCGCATCAACACCGGTTGACCAACGGGAGAAGGAGGGTAATGTGAGATTGATGGATTTCTAAGTGCATGTGCCCGGATAAAAAGGTGTCATACGAGACTGAGTGATTCTAAGCATATGAACACTGGTTGAACAACCAAGGAAAAGAGAGAGGATCCTTTAAGAGAGAGAAAACATGACATTAAGAAAGAATAATGAGGCATGTCATTTACATGATGCATATGCATTGGTCCTACTTGTGTTTATTATTGCAATTGATTTTTAGCATTAGATGTAATATGCTTATGTGAGGTATGTGAATTGTGACTGAAAATGAAAAATGTGTTTCGTGAATGTTATGCTTACATGTTGATAGTTGGTGTTGAGATTGATTGAATGATGTGTACAATTAGAAAGGTAATGTGAATGATTATGGTATGATGGTATGATGATTATGCAAAGTATGTGATCATAAATTGGTGCATATAAATGCGTGAATACGAAAGTAACTTGATTAATAATGGTTTGAATGAAGTTGAAATGTAAATTTGAAATACGCAAATAAAGAAATAAATTTAGGGAAAATGGATTAACTGCATGCCACTTAGTAAAGAGAAAGATGAGATAAACTAAAATTATATTTTCTTGAATATACGATTGCATTGGGCTAGATCAATTTAGATAGTGGCGTGGGGGTATTCACTCATCGAGTATTAAGACTCGTATTTGTTTGCATACAAATGTATAATTTAGAGGGGTTTCCACGATTGAGGTCGGCGGAGCACATTTGGGAAAAATGGATTGAATTGTAAATGATTTTGTATAAGTTGTTTTACATAGTGCATGTATTTTTATTGGATGCATTGAATTTAAAATCCACATGTGTATAAAATTTGTGAGCATCATTTATTTATAAAAGAAAAGAAAATTATACACATTTTTCAATCAATTAGAAATAATTAGGAATCAAATTTTGAGCGTCCCAATTCTTACATATGTCTTTGAAGTTGACATTCAGTTTCTCCAATTTATTATAAACCCGCATCTTCCACTTTTATCTCCTGCAAACTATTTTTCATTAACATCAATTAAGCTGCCAAAAAAACCTTTAATAATGACATAATGTAGCAAAAAACTAAATTCATCCTAGATTAATAAATTTTTTAAAAAATAGTTTGTCATTAAGTTACAATCACAAATTCACCAATGTACACTTACAACTTCAGCTTCGTCACTCGATGGATTGTAAGATGGATTGATAGAATCCATGAGGTTGGCTTTTTGTTAAATATATATACATGGATATTGATAAGATGATTTAGAAATAGAATAAGATTTAACGTTTAATTTTGAATTTAAATTTTAAATAAATTGTAGCACAATTAGGATTATATATTCAAGCATAATTAAAATTGTGCAAGTATAAGATTTAAAGTTTAATTTTTAATTTAAATTTAAATGAATTCTAAAACAATTAAGACTATGTGTTCTAACATAATTAAAATTGTGTAGATTTAAAATTTAGATATTAATTTTGAATTTAAATTTTAAAATAATTCTATCACAATTAAGACTATGTTTTTTAACATTATTAAAATTTTGCTAGAATATAGAGTTTATTTTTGAATTTAAATTTTAAATGAATTTTAGCACAATTAGGATTATGTGGTCTAGTAAAATTAAAATTGTGCAGATATATCATTTAGAGTTTATTTTTGAATTTAAAATTTAAACGAATTCTAACACAGTTAGAATTATGTGTTCTAGCATAATTAAAATTGTGCAGATATAAGATTTAGAAATTAATTTTAAATTTAAATTTTAAATAAATTTTAACACAATTAAAACTATATGTTTTAGTACAATTAAAATTATGCACATAAGATGTTATTGTGCACAATTTGAATTGTGCCAAAACACATAGTAATAGTAATAGTAATAGATTTGTGCATAAAACTGTTTATACATATATAAAATTACATAAGTTTATATTATAGTTAAACCTGTAAAGCAATCTACTCCGTATGAACCATCCTCATTACTCTACTACTGCAAAAACGACAAGATAAGGACCGAATGTTCACACCCCTACACCCCAGGTTGCATAAGATAGCAACGCAATTGTTTGCGACATTCCAAATAAAATGCTTAATCTTGGTAGAAATTTTTAACTGCCAAAGCATTTTCCAGACCTTTTCTTCTCCACCCAATCCGGATGAGTGAGCCAGTAAAAGATTGTATGTAGACCAAACAAAATACACCCCCTTTGCACATGCTAATACTCCCCCTTTGCACATGCCCTCAGTAAATCGTATCCTTCTCACCCCATCTACTCGTCTACACTTCCAAAATCTCTTTCTTATCTCTTTTGATTCAATAGCATTTCAATAAGGCTCTTATTCCATTCACTTAAACCCTCTACCATGAGATCTGAAACCTTCATCTCTTTAGAAGCCTTAGAAAGCATTGAAGCCACAAAAGGGTTATCATTGCCAAACAACCATGCATCCCTAAAAACATTGTTAGAAGAACCATCACAAACCTTCCATCTAAATCCCTTCTTGACCACCTCCTTTGAGCTGAAGATACTTCTCTAAATTAAACTCGACTGACATCCTAACTTAGCCGAAAGCAGATCACCCTTGTGGAAATAAAGCGACCTGAGAAGTCTTACAACCAAAGAATCCATAGTATCCTCCAGAATTATTTACCAAGCATTGTAAGGTTAAATTCCCATAACCTCAATCTCCCTACTCAAACCTACAGGTAGGTAGCCTAAAAACATTGAACAAGTGTGTTGGAATACTTTAGCCCATAACCTTAATCAATACCTCCCTTCAGGCCTTTGATAAGTGTATCTTACACAAGCCATTGACTTTTTCCCAAACTCTCTCTTTGATTTAGTTAAACGCATTACGCCTATTCCTTGAAACCTTTGATAGAAACCCCAAATAAATCTCATCACCCAAGCTCTTAACTACCCCAATCGTCCCATAAACAATTCTCCTATTAACAACCGAGGATTTCGCACTGAGTGATACCAAAGACTTTGCCAAGTTACTTAGATAGCCAGAAGCCAGCTCATAAACCTTCAAAATTTGTCTAATCTCACGTGCCTCAGAATTATAATCCTTGAAGTAGAAGAAGTTGTCGTCAGCAAATAAGAGATGAGAGATGGCCGGCGCACCCTTCACAATTTTGCAACCACTAAGAAGCACCTCCCCTAACCTTTCCGTAAAACACCCAACAGACCCTCCACACAAATAAGGAAGATATACATAAAAATTGGGTCCCCCTGATGGATACCATGAGACGAAAGAATTGGGCCCAAATCCCCAACCTCAGTTTGGGCCCAATAGTGAACTGATGAGATATAATTGAATACGAGGTTAATCCATTTTTTTCAAGAAACCCATAATGCCTATTATTTCCTTGCATAACCCTATTCCACCCTCTCAAATGCCCTGCTCATATTGAGCTTGAGAGCCACCCAACCATCCTTTCTGCTACTCTTCCTCTTCATGAAGTGCTGGATTTCGTAAGCCATAATCACATTGTCAGTGATAGCTCTCCCTGGAATAAAAGCGCTCTGGTTTATAGAAATCAAACCCTCTAGTACCTTCCTCAACCTACGAGATAATACCTTTGAAATAATTTTATAAATAACATTACATAAAGAAATGGGACGAAAGTCCCCAACAGCAGTAAGCTTGTCAATCTTTGGGATGAGAACAATCTTAGTATCGTTGAGGCCCTCGGGGATAATACCCGAGTTCAAAATATCAAGGCAATAGTTCGTGAAATCCACACCAACAGTATCCTAATGCTCTTAGAAGAACAACAGATTTAAACCGTCTAAACCCAGAGCCTTAGAGGGGCCCATGCTAAAAAGGGACTCCCTAATCTCCTCATCACAGAAAGGCAAATCCAGGAACAAGCGTTGATCATGAGACAACTTCCTTTGAACACTATCCAAAACCTCACCAATTTGGCATCCCCTAGTCAAAAAGAGATTACGAAAGTAATCAACCAAAGCGTAAATCACTCATAATTAAAAGGAGTTGAACACAAATCTAGAGATAGATCGACATAAATCTTTCAGATTAAGGTCAAACTTACTAGAGTAATTCCTAGAACATTAATGCGGTGTTAATTAATTTAATTTAGAAAGAGATTTCAGGTTAAGTTAATTAATATTAGACATTAATTACCTCGAGAAATGGATTAACATAATTTAGGAATCGTCACGGTCTAGTCACAAACATTACACTAATTGTGATTTCAATTAATGGTTAAATAACTCTAAGGATTCGAAATCTAAGTGTTGCCTTAGCAAATTGGTTTTTAATCTCATCGTTTTCTATTCTTGCTCATTTGATTTATAGTTTAATCAGTAATTAATTAATTAGTTAAATTTTCATTACATTTGGTAGACCAAATAATAATAAATAGTGAGTAACTAGTAATCTGTCTTTGTGGGATCGACACTTGGGGCTCTTAAAGCCATTTGCTGCACCGATAGGTGCACTTGCCTTTTGGTAACGTAGGGTAGACGACCATCAAGTTTTTGGTGCCATTGCCGGGGAAAGATATTAGTTAAAATTAGGCGTTATTAATCTAGTCATTTTACTTTATTTTATTTTCGCTTCGTTTTGTTTTGTTTTTCTTTTTCTTTATTTTTATGTTTATTTGTTAGTTGATTTTCTTGAGTTTTTTTTTCTGTTAATTTTTTCATTCTTGTTTTGGTTGAGTTGATTTTTTTGAGAACTAAGTTGGGTTTTGTTTTGATCTGTACAGAAAACAGGTAGTTTATTCACCCGAACAAATTTGACAAAACTAGTTGATTTTGATTCTGAGATTGAACGAACTTTTCACGCTCGGTTGAGAAACAGAAAACAAGGGAAATGAGAAAATTCAAATTCAGAAACAAAGCTGGCAGAAGAAAATCTGCATTTGTCGGCAAACCAGAATGTTAAGCAAAATCCAGTTTACCAACCGCTAACTATGTCAAATTATGCTAGACCAAGCTTAACTGGAGCTGAGTTTAGTATTGTTCGTCCTACAGTAGCTGCAAATAAATTTGAGATCAAGCCTAATCTTATACAGATGTTGCAGCAAAATGTACAGTTTGACGGATTACAGAATAAGGATCCGAATGCACACATAGCAAGCTTCCTAGAGATATGTGATATGTTTAAGATGAATGTAGTAACTGATGATGATATTAAGTTAAGGTTATTTCTATTTACTTTGCGAGGAAAATCTAAGTTATGACTACAGTCTCTCCCTAGGCAGTCAATCACGACATGGGATAGGTTGGCAGAAAAATTTTTGCAGAAATATTTTCCACCGGCAAAGACTGTAAGAATGAGAAATGATATTTCCTCATTTATTCAATAGGATGAAGAATTGTTATATGACACGTGGAGCGATTCAAGGAATTACTGAGAAGATGTCCACACCACGATCTTCCTGTTTGGCTACAAGTGCAAACTTTTTATAATGGATTGAATATGAGTACTAGACAGATAATTGATGCAGCGGTAGGAGGAACAATTAATAACAAGACACCGGATGTGTCACAGGAATTAATTGAGGAGATGACAATGAACAATTATCGGTGGTATTCATTTAGAATAAAGCCGTCTAAACCTGCCGGAATATATGATGTGGATGCAATGACAGTTTTGGCAGTCTAAGTTGAGCTATTGGGTAAAAAGATTGATGGATTGTCAATAAAGCAACAGGTTAATCAAGTATCTCAGTGTGAGATATGTAGAGGAGGCCACACTAGTAAAGAGTGTGTGGAAAATATTAACTATATGGGGAACAACAATCAGAGAGTACAAAATAACTCATATAATAATAATTATAACTAACGGTGGATTAATCATTCTAATTTTTCTTGGAGTGGTCAAAACCAGAATCGTCCTACTCAGCCACGGGCATTTCAACAGCAGCAGTCAGTAGACAAGACGTAAAAATGGAGGAATTACTGACATTTTGTGCAAGCCTCAGAAACAAGATTTACTTAATTGGAGAATTAAGCTAAGAATCAGTCAACTACAATACGCAATTTAGAGAATCAAATTGGGCAATTGGCAAAATTAATGTCAGAACGTGCACAAGGTTCTTTACCGAGTAATACTGAAGTCAACCCACTTGGACATGTTAATGCAGTAATTATGCAAGAGGTTATCAGTACTGAATAGAATGCTAAAGCACAGGAACCAAGTCAAGAAATTCCTAAGAAACTAGTGTTCCTCAGAGAATATAAGCCTCGCATTCATTATCCAGTTAGGCTTGAACAGTGGGATGAAATTGAGAAAGCACAAGAAAAATCATCACTTGAATCATCTACTGTAAAACCTGTGGTGCAACTACCGGAAGAAGGAAAAATAAATTTGGATAAGCCGGTAAGTAAGAGTAAGTTAGAAGAGCTCAACAAGAAGAAATTAAAAGAAGACAGCTCTCAAATTCTCTACAGTAAATTACCAGAAAAGCTAAAAGATCCAGGTAACTTTTATATTCCCTATATTATTGGTAATTTAACTATTGAGAAAGCTCTTGCAGATTTAGGTGCCGGAGTAAATTTAATGTCATATCCGTTGTTTAAGCGCCTGAACTAGGAGAGTTTGAGCCGACAAAACTGACACTACAGCTAGCAGACAGGTTAGTAATACACCCACTTAGTATTATCAAGGACAAAACAGTTAAGGTTGATGATTTTATTTACAGAACTGATTTTGTCATTATTGATATATGTAAGGATGAAGAAGTGCCTTTAATTCTTGGTAGACTATTTTTTGCTACAACAAGGGCACTTATTGATGTTAGTGACGGTAAACTTATATTGAGAATGAAAAACAAAGAAAAATTTTTGTATAATTCTATTGTGAAAAGCGAGACTGCTGAGATTGATAAAAATATGTGTTTTAATGTTAATGCAGTCAAATTTGTAGTGCTAGATTTTATGTAGGATAATTATTATAAGAGACATCCCCCATTATCAAATATGGTAAAACAGATTACAGAGCTGAAAAAGGTGACACCAAGAGTAACTAGTCACAGTTACAAAGACCGTGAAGGAGTCTGTAAAGAGGAGGTAAAATTACTGAACATTAGGCTCTCAAGAAAAAATAGAAAAAAATCAATCTGGTGTGCTAAGGTGAATCAAGATCCAGGATGAGACGGACGATAATATGACTATGTCTAGCTAATTACGTAAAAGAAGCGTTTATTGGGAGGCAACTCAATATTTTTTGCATATTTTTTTTATATTTCAGTTTTTTTATTTGTTTATGTTTTAGTCTATATTTTTATTTATTTATTTGATTTACTCTTTTATTTTGTTTTTGTTTTGTTTTTCTTTTGTTAGAAAAAATCGTGTTCATTTTCTTTGGACCGATGTAGCGTCCGAACAAGAAGTCAACGAGCTTAAATTTGTTGTAAATGAGATAAAATCAGGGAAACTCACTTCTTTTCTCTTTACTCTTACCCATTTCTTATTCAATTACATAAATAATGTTAAATTCTATTTTGTGCATTAAGGACAATGCATGGTTTAAGTGTGGGGTAGGGATCACATTTTATTGACCATTTATTAAGGCAATAATTGTGGGGTAATTTTTGATTTTTGAGTAAATTTATTGAATTTTGTCTGAGACATAATATATGTAGTTGTTGTTTTATGAGTTAGATTAACATGAATAGTCAGAATATGTGAACTACAAGTTAATACAGGTGAATAAGTTTGTTCAATTCTAAAAGTTGATTCGGTAAGGGTCTAAACATATTACTGTAATTGCATATATTATTGTTAATGTTAGTTGCAACATAAAATTTTTAATTCCAGGAGCTCAAGTGAGATGGTATGGATCTCTCTTGGCTTAAGCATGGTCGAGAATGTTCTCCCATGTGAATGTAGCAGCTTTAAATGGGACTAGAGCTAATCTTCCTATGGAACCATTCAAAGCTCGAGCTTAGGACATACATATTTCGGTTTGATACATGGATTTGATAATTACTCCGTTGTCTATGACATGAGCATTGCTGAAAAAAAGAGTGAAGAAAAAAAGAGATGTATGAAAAAAAAAGAGAGAAAAAAAAAAGAGAAAAAGAAAGAGATGAAAAAATTTGAATAAGCTTAGAAAAAAATTTGACAATAAATTTAGCAGTCGGATTTTCATTGTATTGTCCGAAGTCTATTGTAGTTGGTAAAATAAATGTTGAAACTTGATAAATTTAGTGAGATTTAATAACCATTGCAGAATGAATTGAGAAATTGGTCTGATTTATTTTACTGTATTGGCTTGTAGTTTATGTATGATGATTTGAAGTGTTAGTTTAATGAATTGAGATTTAATATGATTGTTTATCGCAGAGTTTGATGAATTTATTTTGAAATTGGAATGCGCCCCATGTTAGTGTTGAAATGATTGGCTGATCAATGTGATTCCTGTGTTTGTTCTGTTTTGCTTGAGGACAAGCAAAGATTCAAGTGTGGAGTTATTTGATAAACACTCTTTCATACATATTTTGGACTATAAATGTTATGATTTTGACATGTATTTTGAGTGTTTATCATTAAAAACAATTTATTTACGACTTGTTTGATCATTTGCATGTTAGTTAATGACTCCGTACGACTTATGGACAAAACTTGCATGAAATGGATTAAAATGGGACGAAATTGACGAATCTGAAGCATTACACGGACATGAGGATATTACACGGACATTTTGACATTACACGGTCACGACCGTGTAGTTTGAAAACATCTCGAATTTTCAGGAATTTTCACGCGAAAATAAGAAAAAAGAAGAGTGAGTAAAATACAACATTGGGAGGCATAACAACACGCCCACACTCATTCTCTCATAATTCCATTGTCATTCTAGAGAGAAAAAACTCGTTTTCGAAGGAACTGGAGAGCAAGGAACAAGATTGGATTGGAGCGCAGCGTGGATTACGGAGCAGACGAGCCAACTACAGTTAGATTTCTATTGATTTCTCTACCGTTGACGGGTTCTTTGTTATCTTCTTTGTGTTTTTCTTTCAATTATGAACTAAACTCTTTCAAACACTTAGGTTGAGATGAACTATTGATTGTTGAACCAGATATTTGATTTTAGTTTTAGTGTTGATATGTTTGTTGACTGAGATTTAATTATGAATTATTTTTTCCATTGTTGATTGTTTGACGGCCGCTAGTGATTGACATATTGATTCTTATATAGCTAATCGAGAGATCGAATATACGATAGATCACTCATAATTAAAAGGAGTTGAACGCAAATCTAGAGATAGATCGATGTAAATCTTCTGGATTAGTGTTAATTAATTTAATTTAGAAAGAGATTTTAGGTTAAGTTAATTAGTATTAGACGTTAATTACCTCAAGAGAGGGATTATCATAATTTAGGAATCGTCACAGTCTAGTCACAAACCTTACGCTAATTCTGATTTCAATTGATGGTTAAACAACTTTAGGGAATCGAAATCTAAGTGTTGCGTTAGTAAATTGGTATTTAATCTCATCATTTTCTATTTTTGCTCATTTGATTTATAGTTTAATCAGTAGTTAATTAATTAGTTAAATTTTCATTACATTTGGTAGACCAAATAATAAATAGTGAGTAACTAGTAATCTGTCTCTGTGGGATCGACACTTGGGGCTCTTAAAGCCATTTACTGCACCAATAGGTACACTTGCCTTTTGGTAATGTAGGGTAGACGATCATCTGTCTTCCAAAACCTTTCCTCAATCCCTCCAGTTACCACCCCATCCTTTAGAGCTGAAATCAAGTTTCCCTTTTGCCTTCCTGAAGCTAGGGCATGAAAGAAACTAAAATTATGGTTACCCTCCTTTAGCCATAAACATCTCGATCTTTGCTTCCAGAACACCTCCCTTTCACTGAGGACCTCAAAGTATTATCTCTTTGTTGAACAAAATTCATCGCCATTTTGATCCCCACTCTTCTAAATAAGCTTCATCATCTGACTCTTAGCTTCATTAATTCTCTGATTGAAATTGCCAGTGATATTCCTCCCCAAGTTTTCAAGACTTTTTGGGCAAGCTCTTAATTTCTCCTCAATTCCTTTATTCAATTCTCCATTACAGTTTTCCTAGCATTCTTTGATGATCTCCTAACATTTATTGCCCCTCACCCATGCATTCTTAAAACGAAACACCCCTGGCCCTCTCTTCACCCTCCATTCTAAAGCCGGATCCAACTAAAGAGGAAGATGATCCGAGCTAGAAGCTTTTAACACGTGGACTTTAGCATGCAAAAAGAGTTTGAACCAATTTTCATTACCTAGAACCTTATCAAGCTTTTCACGGATCCATAAATGGCTTCCCCTACCCCTTTCCCAAGTGAACTCATACCCATGCAAAACTAAGTCTTTTAAACCACTCTCACAGCAATCATTCCTAAACCCTTCAAGGAGGTTCCTTAGATAAGGAGGCCCCCCTCTTTCTACCATTCGCACATAAGATTATTAAAATCCCCTAATAATCCATGGCAGATCACAACCCTTGCAAGCTCTTTCAAGATCCTCTACGACCTGTGATAATCTCCTTAAGATGGGAAACTATAAAAACCAGTGAGTCAAAACTTCACGCCAAAGCTACCAGAGACTTTAGAGTTAATATAGCTCGAGGACTAACCCTTCACTCGAACATCAAACTTATCAGACCAAAATAAGTCCAAGCCACGTTCAAAACCCACCATTTCCACACAGAAGTAATTGTTAAGGCCCAATTTCCCATAGACCAATTTAATTCTATCCTCTATACACTTTGTTTTAGAAAAAAACAAAGTCCGGCTTCTTATTGCGGACCAAGTCCACGAGGATTTGAACTGAACGTGGGTTACAAAGCCCACGACAGTTCCAAAATAAAAAACAATTTTAGAGGGCGGACCTGGCAACTAGCACCTGCCTTTGATCCATTTTTTGCCCTAATCTTTTTAGGCTTCTTTTTGTTTATCCTTTTAGGCTCAGTTCATGCTCTGGCCCACACTTATCTATCCTTCGCCTCTTAGAGTCAGACATAAAGACCCCCTCTGCACAATCCCCCTCCACATCATTGGGTATACCATCAGTTGCCTTTCCCTCTTTATTCTCTCCACTTATTCCCTTTCCATTTATTATACTTGGCCTTTCTCCTTGCACGTAATTATTGGCTCCTTCCCCCATGCCCATCTTGTCGCTACAGCTTCCAAATTTGTCATCTTCCAGATACCTACCATCCACCGACGGCATCCCTCTATCCTATTTCCAGTCACCATGTTCATTTTTTAGCCATTTATTTACTTCATTGCTTGATCCATTTTTTGCTCTCAACGAGATATCATACTTCCTAGTATTACTCTCATACTGTTTTTTTTTTGTTACATTACTCTCATACTGTTAAGGGACAAAACATATCACCATGTCTGATAATATCACATAAGAAACAAAAATTTGGGAGTTTTTCATACTTAAAGTTAATAGTAAACAAGGCACAACCAACCTTCCTCATCTTCATCACACGTTTGAGCTACTTTCTGACGTTCACAAGAGCTCTAACTCTAAAGGAAATGTGACTTCTACCATCAAAGTTCTTTGGATCAGAGAACACGAGCCCTCCTAGATAGTTACCCACTCCATGACATATCTTCTCCGTCCTGAATCCAACTGGCAAGTCAAAAATTTGAACCCAAAAGGCAGTCTTATCAAACTCAACCCTTCTAAGATCCATACCCTTCTCCATTTCCCTCCAAACGAGCAAATGGTTTTTGAAAGTCCAGGTCTCGCATTAACAATCATATTAAAATCTAATTCATAAAAGAATTGGAATACAAAATGGTTATTAGTCTCCTTCCTTATGCAAACACCCTTCCCAGGTCCCCATAAGCTCGACAGCGTGTCGCACATAGTCTCATAAGGGATTCTACTTTCAGTAATGAATAGCCCAATCATGCACCATTTAGGTGCCAAATGAGCCTCGTGGTTTCCCTCTTCTTCTTCCACTTCTACCTCAACTCCTTCATCGTCTTCTTCTTCTGAAAAAGTCAACCTTTTGCATGCATCTTCCACTTCAAAAAGCGGGTTTTCCATAGTATAGAGAATATAAAGTTTTGGGTAAAGACAATGCAAGCTGATGCATACAAGAGTAGTAAAACTAGATTGTCAAAGACAGTGAAAGAGACTATCAAAAGATAGAGAATGCAAAACTTATACGTAGTTTAACCACTTTGTGTGAAAAACATTATCACTAGATATCCTAAAGAAGAGAAAGCTACCTTTAAGAATATCCTAAGTACTAACATGTATGTGCTATCCTGTACAACAAGATTTTATTACAGTGAAGATGGAGATTATTCACAACTTAAACCTACCTAAGATTGAACCAAAGGGAATGAGACAATGGAATTTATTTAATTATTTTTTAAGATGTTGTGCAGGGCTACACATCATCCATTGCTTTATTCATTATGTTAGCCAAAAACATGAGTAATCATCTAATTCCACCCACATTTGTCTCCCAAATTCAAGTTGGTGTTACTGTTAAAAAAAGTTAGTGTTATTGCCTAAAAATAATCACAAATATAGATATTACAATAACTGCGAGAAGATTTTTAATGAGTTGAACTCTTTGTGGTACTATAAAAATAAAATAAAATAGTAAGTTCATAAAATAACATGTGTAAATATAAGCAGTACTCACTACCCACGTTTAATGTATAACTTTATTATAAGATATCAAAATTCAAATTCAAATTACGAGTAAATTTTTATTTTAAAATCAAATTCCAATCAATACTACTAAAAATATTTTTTGGCGACCGGATTCTAACGAAATTTGTCGAAAAATGTAATTTTTCCGATGAGATCAGTCGAAAAAGGGTAATCGGAAATAGAGGCGTCGGAAAATGCATTTTTCGATGAAATTCAAATTTGCCGGAAATTTTTTTTCAGCTCGGAAATTTTTATTCGGCACCGCAAAATTTCCGAAGAATTTTTGTCGGAAACTTTCCACAAAAATTTTCGGTAATTTTTGCCGGAAAAATTTTTCCGGAAAATCAATTTATGATTATTTCTTTTATAATAATGAATAATAATAATAATAGTATTGTTATAATTATAACAATAATATTATTATTATTAATAATGTTATAATAATAAGAATAATAATGATTATTATTATTGTTGTTATTATCATTTGTATTATGATGAAATTATAAATAAAAAAGAGAAATAAATATAAGAAAGGTTAAATATTTAAATGAGAGAAAGGAAAATAAATATATATAAAAAGATATATAAATGAATGCATAAGAAAAATTCGAGAGAGATAAGAGTTAAGATGTAGAAATTACC